>PVIC010010152.1:21111-44153 GCA_004025085.1 Thryonomys swinderianus
TTCAGGCTGGCCCTGAGCTCACTATGGTGCCCAGGCAAGCCACCGCGAACTCAGCAATCCTCCTGTCTCTGCCTCCCGAGTGCTGGGATTACAGGCGTGAGCCACCACGCCCAGCATTATATGTGGTTACCGGGGATTGAACTCAGGTCCTTGCGCTTGCAAGGCAGGCGCCGGAACCACTGAGCTAACCCTCCGGCCCCTCATGAGTGGATTTTTGTGAATGTCTATGAAATTATTTCTATTTTAAAGAATAAAATGCAATATGCAAGGTGGCATCTACTATTTTGAACCCAAGTAAAATACCTACTGAATTGAATAAGTTAACCCTATTTTTTTTTTTTTTTTTTTTTTTTTTGCTTTTTGGAGACAGGGTCTCGCGTTCTAGTTCAGGCTGGCCCTGAGCTCACTATGGTGCCCAGGCAAGCTGCCGCGAACTCAGCAATCCTCCTGTCTCTGCCTCCCGAGGTTAACCCTATTTTTATATTTAATCATTTCCTATATCAATGCTGTTATCACGTTGCCTTAGAGAAATCTTTGCTGTCTGGTACTGTATCATACAATTAAGGTCTTTTTATTAATTATTATGAATGTGTGATTTTCTTATTTATTTTATGACTAGTGTTTTAAGAATGTGTAGTAAAGAATCCTCATGGTTTATAAGGGGAAACATTAATAAGTTACCAAGGCTACTCTGCTCTGTGTGTGATGCTACATTCCCTAATGGTAGGTAGCCTGGATAGTATAACAGGGTCATTAAGGCAGTTGCTTGCACCTTTCTGCTTTAGTTCCTTCTACCCACCGTGACCTGTTTCTCCTTTGTGGAACCCCCTGCCAGGCCACCCTGCCTTGGAACCAGCCTACAAACTGCAAATAAACCTTTTCTCCTTTTACTTTGAGTATTGGATATTTTGTCTTAGCAAAGAAAAATGTAACTATAACAGCAAAAAAAAACTATTAAATATTTTGTAAATCATTTCCTTAAGCTAAATGACACAGTGTATAAGGACTGTGTACTTCACAGGAATGAGATTAGGTATTAAAGCAGAGATTCCTCATTGATATGTTTTATTGTATTTGCTATGTTGACAAAAGAAACATTTATCAACATATTTGTTTTCTTCTGTTCAGAAAAGGTCTAAGATTAGAGAGCTTTTGGAGATCTACACAAAGCAAAATTTTTCACTGATTATTAGAAAGAATCTATTTAAGACTGGCTAATTAATATGTGAGTAATTAGTGATCTGAGTAATATTACTCATAATGCAAAGATGAGTTTGGTTAAGAACTTTTAAATTCCTAATTACGATTCTTCTGTGGATTTTCTCTAGTAGTATAGTTATTTAAATTTATTTTTATACCGTTTTTTAAAAATATAGTCTGTATTTTAGGTGGAAATATTATTTCATGATTGCAAGAGTGAAACATGTTCCTTGGAATTCTAGTGATACTTAAAATTAGGTTAACCAGATCCTATTAGTCTTATCTTCCCTGAAGCATCTCTTACTGGCACTCTCTTCTGCCCTATTACATGTTTCTGATGGTTATATTTAACTATATTCATCTAAAGCATTGAACACTATTGACTTCTTTTTCTTTTTAAACTCCTTTTCAGATTTGTTCTTTGTAATACTACTCTCCTAATCAGATTTAAGTTCTGTGAAGGCAGAGGTTTTCTGTTTATATCTGTTATTCACTGCTTATAACAGTATCTAAGAAAAGTGCTCATTAAATATTTGTGCAATATTGATCCTTTTACATATCTCCCTATTTTTTCTTATTCTTTTTGTTAATTACTGTTTCTTTGCCCATATTTAAACCTGTTCATTTCCCAATCTTAATCTTTTCTTTCTATTCTTCAGTTTTCAGTAATAACCTATTACTTCTTTTGTTAAATACCACTTATATATCCTCCTCTCTTCCAGAATCAAATCGCAAATATTCAAATGCCTCATGACCTTCACATGTTTGTCTCATGATCATCTCTAACTCAGCATAACCAAAATTTGGCTTTTGAGTAGTCAGCCTACAATACTAGTTTCTTATTCTGATAACTCTCTTAATTAATGATTAATGGCATTATTATTTTCTTATTCTCCCTTCAGGCTTTAGATTTTCTTGTTTTGTTTTGTTATAAGAAAGCGTCTCATTTTGTAGTTCAGGCTGGCCTTGAACTCATTATGTAACCCAAGCTAACCTGGAACTCTTGGCAATCCTCCTGCTACTGCCTCCCAAGTACTGGGATTACAGGGATGAGCCACCATGTCCTCCATTGTGATATATGGTACCCCGGGGATCAAACTCGGGACCTTTCACTTGCCAGGAAGATGCCAGAACCACTGAACTAAGTCTCTAGCCCTTCAGGCTTTAAATCTCCTCATTTCTTGCTGTTAAACCTGTGCCATCATTATAGCCACCACTAGTACTGTTACCATCAATATCAATCACTGTGTTAACATATAATGCTTTGTAGTTTGAATAGTGTTTGGTAACCATAATTTCTCCTCTTGAGATTTGGTTCCATTTATTTCTAAGAGGTTAATGCTGGCAGGTGAAAACATAGAGAACTGAGCAACAGTGGTTTGTCTATTTGCTACTGCAGGAATCTACACTTACCTTAACTCTAATCCTGATACCCTAGTTTTCCAGTGTTACTTTTTCCTCTTCCTTGTAACTACATTTTAATCCTATAAATAAATATATCCTTAGTGAAATGTTCATTTGTATTCCAATTTTACCATTATGGAATCAGTTTGTTTGAAAAGATTTGTTTATTTGGATTTAGGCTGATGACTTAGTACAACTTAGTTTGATGAACCTAGTTACTGGACTTAGTTAGTTCTCAGAAAACAGTATTCAAAATTCACCTGATCCTTCACTCTTGTGAAGTTATTTGCCAACAGCAGATCTACATCTTGAACTATGGATTCTGAAATATTTCCTTACATTATCCTGTTCTCAAGCCCATTGCCTAAACTGAAACACTGATAATTTTTTTAGTTAGCTTGGATTTTTTCTTCACTTTATAGTTAAAAAAATAGGTTCCAAATGCTAATGTGATTTGACTTCCTTCCTTCCTCTTCCTGTGAAAACCACCCCTTACCATGGTAACCTTCATTTATTTTTAAAATTCTTTATTCTTTACCATTAAATACCAGATAAATTAGTACTCAATTGTTATCTTTTATTATTTAGTAAGATGTGCTCATCTTATGTGCCAAACAAATTTTAATCAATTGAAGAGAAGTATTTGTGTGGTAGCATTTAAAAGAACAGAAATTTATACTTAATACCTTAACCAGTAAACTGACATAAAAACACAGACTGAATGCTGAAATATAAAAGACACAACTTTACTTACTGAATAAATCCAGAAAGAAGTCAGTATCCTTTTTTCCCCCTTTATTGTGACTTCTTTGCTTTCCATCATTTAACAAACTGCCTCATCACAGGATACTTTTGATTAATAAGATAGTAAAATTGTCATGGAGCTTCATAAAATCTCAGCATCTGATTCTTATAAACTATTTCACTTTGTTTTTTTATATTATTTGTACTGGCTCTATTTCACTTGTGAAATATGAAGGGAATGTTTATTCAAGTTGTAAAAACACATTGAAGACACTTTCCTTGTTTTCTATATTTCTATATTTAAAATGTGTACTTAAAAATAAGTGTGGTAAATGCTCTGAAAAATATATGCTCCTAAGGAATGAATACTATAAGAAAAACCCAAAGTAAAATAACAAATCTAGAGCAGTTAAATTGAGATAGCCTAGTATATTTTGCTTATTTTAATAAGAACAACTACCTTTATATGATTTGCTTGACATTTTTTGTTTTCTTTATTAGCAAAGTTAATATGATTCCCAATAATGGTGGTGTTGAATATTAATATAAACACTTTTTATCATTATTTAGTCATATATTTGATGTATTCAGTATAGTAGACAAAAGCTTTTTTGTTTTTTTAATCTTTATTGGTACATTGTATATACACATCATGATCACACTCAATATTGAGAATTTGTATATGACATTTAATACTCACTTTTTAATTCCCCTACCCACCCCCAAACTCTCCACTCCCTAAATACACAAGCTTTGTTTCCCTTTTTTTATTGCCATAGCATTTTTTCTTTACCTCTCATCACATACCCCTCCACCACATTTCCTTTTGAATATTTTCTATTTCACAATATCCATTATACATTCTAGAATTCATTTACATCTCCAGTTTCTCATACCAGAGAACAGCTATGATATTTACACATCTGTGACCTATTTATTTCACTTATGAGTATCTCCTGAAGGTACATCCATTTGAGTATATATGACAAACATCAAAAGTTTGATTTTATATTGACTATATGATATTTATCATGTAGGAAAGATTTGTGAGTGTTATTGAAATCACATGTTCCAGAAAAAGACTTTGAAAACATTGAGCAAGTTTTTTTGCCCAAAACACCAAATGGTTTGGATATTTACCTCAGTTGAAAAGCAGTTGCCTCAAATGCACAAAGTCTTGAGTTTGGAATCCAGCACTGCAAAAACTGACCTGCACACAAAAATTAACGTGTTACCCAGATACATTTTTGTTACAAAAGCAATGGAAAAAGTGCATGTAAGATCAAAGAATACCTGAGAAAATTAATTGTAAATTAATATATTTACAATGGTTTCATTCTTTAAAAAGTAAGATTTATTAAGCTGCTGATATGTACTGAGAAGACAGTAATGAATAATACATACATAGTTTCTATTCAAATCAATCACTAAACAATAAATTATTTAATTACAGTTGAGTTAGTGTAACAACTACTTATGAGTGAGATTGATGTAAGATGCTAAGTTAGGATAACAGGAGACTGACATAATAGCATATGAATGTGCTTATATGTGGCTATGTATATGCTTTGCAAAGGTAATAGGTAGAAGTTCATGCATATAACATTTAAGTAGAGAGCAGGAATGCAAAGACCGTGAAGTGGAAAGGAACATGATATTTTTAAGACTTTTAAGGAAGGGTGATTAATCCAGAAAGCAGTAGCAAGGGAAGAGTGACAGATGAGGGAAATAAGGAAAGCAGGGTTTAGGGTCCCACTACAAATGTTTACTTATATAGAAACATATTACATTATTGTGGTGTTATTAAATAATTAGAGTTAGATGTGTTTTACCTTTCTAAAATCATAAATATTAGGTTAAAATAAACTTATTGATACTTTTAAGTTAATTAAAATATATTATTTGGTTTATTTTCATAAGTAAAACAATTTTATAGATTTCAATAACCATAATGTGCTTGTTACCGGTTTACTCATTCTCTTGTGTTTTTAAAATATACCAAATATTTATAGGAGTAACAGTGAGTTTGTAAATTTTTACCATTGTTGAATCTTCCTACTAATATACATTTATTCATTTAGTTAGATTTTTTACACAATGTAATAAAGTTTTATAATTTTCATCATAAGTGGATTCCATAATTTTGTTAGGCTTATTACCTGATACTAGTCTAGCAACCTGCAGTATGGCGCTCACTTCTGAAAGAGATAAGATATACATGAATACAGTGATAAATGATCCGTACTTTAGTTTGTTGTCAAACTATGATCTTCAGTAAGATAGGTGTAGTAATTGGATTTCTGGACTATTTTAAATTACAGTGGGTTTATTAAGACATAACCCCATCACAATTCAAGAAGCATCTGTAATTTTTAAAATCAGGTGACATGGGATCACAATTCAAGAAGCATCTGTAATTTTTAAAATCAGGTGACACGGGTTTCCCAGTTGTGTTTTTTTTTCAAACTGCGCAGCTATTCTACTTCTTTTACTGTCTACATACATTTTAGAATTAGTTTTTTCTCATCTATAAAAATTCCTCTGTGAGTGTAATTGAAATTGTTACTATAGATTTATTGGGAAGGATGGACTGTGAACAGTTTTTTCCAATCCATGGAAACTACACATTTATAAAGGCATATGTGCCTTCATTCATTTAGGTCTTTGATTTCAAATCATTTATTTCATTAGCTTTTACTAGTTTTCAGAGTACAGATCTACTTTTTGTTAAATTTATATCTAGAGTTTTCTTGAAGATATCATATTGTTTTTTGTTGTTTCTACTTTTTCAATTCTTTCTCTGTATATATATGTATATATATATACACATATATATATATATGTACATTTATTGTGTTTGTGTAATTTTGTGTTGTATGGTATCATAATTTATCTAGTATCATAATTTTAATATAAAGTTATCTGGTATCATAAATTTACTAAGCTAATTTCTAAGATTTTTTTCCATATTTCATGGGATTTTCTATGTAGAAAATCATGTCATCTGTGAATATGGACAATTTTATTTCCTGCCCCCATGTCTCCAAGTTATATTACACTTAATGTTATGTTAAATTTACTTTTAATTCTTAAGTTTACACTGGCTGACTGTGGCATTATGGATAAAGGAGAGTGAGTTTGGGGTGTGGTGAAGGTAGTGAGTGGGATATTTGGGGATGGGAGTCACGGTGACAGATGCTCATGTCTCTGCTCCTTCTTAGACACACCTTCCCAGCGGGTACAGTTTATTCTTGGGACCGAGGACGATGACGAGGAGCACATCCCTCATGACCTTTTCACCGAACTGGATGAGATATGCTGGCGTGAAGGGGAGGATGCTGAATGGCGAGAAACTGCCAGGTGAGGAGGATTTGAGTTTAAGGGTGAATATTTCTAAAGAATGTTTATGGTATTCGAAAAGGAAGATTTCCAGTGTAACAGTTTTTCAAACATTTATATTTGCTGCCAACTTTGGAAGTTGCTCATCTGGCCTGGGCACAGCCTGTAATGGGATGTGGGTCAGAATGAAATCTGAAGGCAGTAATTACAGTAAACAGGGACACAGAGCCAGCACCAGCTGCAGTCTTAAAGATAAACAGCAACATAATTGGTGTGTCGTCAACAAAACAATAGAAATCTAAAAGTAATTTATTTCTCTCTTTTCAGCTGTTAGCTTACACTCACACTGGTGGTATTATGTGGTAATTTCAGTGTAGGCCTCTTTAGAGAGATACAACAAATATGATCAGAAGCTTTGGGTACGATTTTGGATCTCACGTATTATTTGGTAAGAATAAAAATATTCTGTAATGTGTTTCTAGAATATGAGTACATTTAAACAGGATGTTTTTCAAAATATCTTTCAAAAATTTTGTTATTTATAATTTATATTTCTAGACTGTCAGGTACTTTGCTACTACTATAAAAGACAAATTAAATTATGTGCTTGTTTTTCATTCATTCTTGTTCATTTACTCAGACATTTATTGATTATAAGCTGTATGTAATGGAGATAGAATGACAACAAGAATAACAGCAAGCCTTAGTTTTACTTGTAATGATCTATTCTCATTTAAACAAGGCACTAAACTGTAAATGCAGTACAATAATGCTCTGATATAGGTGCACATAAGAGACTACAGGCACAACTTACACCAGTGCTGGCGAACCTTTAAGAGACTCAGTGCCCAAACTAAACTCGCTTATTTTAGTTGCCAACACTGGAACTAAACTTGAATATTGAGGTTTTAGTTTTTAAAAATATTATTTTGATGCTTGGCTGCTGGAGTGACTTGGTTTGCATGCTGACATGCCCTCTGTGGCACGTAGGCCACAAGTTCTTCACCACTGCTTTATGCTGTCATTTACCTACTACTGTCCAAATTTTTGTGTGACTACAAAGCATCTGGGGTTTTCTTAAAATAGGCATTTAGTAGTGCTTGAGAATAGTGTCTCAGGCTGGGTATAGTGGCTCACGCCTGTAATCCCAGAACTCAGGAGGCAGAGACAGGAGGATTGCTGAGTTCAAGGCTGGCCTGGGCTACATAGTGAGCTCAGGGCCAGCCTGAACTACAAAGCAAGACCCTGTCTCAAAAAAAAAAAAAAGTAGTATCTCAGGTCCTGCATTTCTACCAAGATCCTCATTCATGCCAGATCACCTATTTTTGGTTTAAGGACCAAACTTTTAATAATTAGTCTCAAAACCACAAGGTGAAGGGGAGGGAATAGGAATAGCTTCTCTGGGAAGGTGATTCTTTTTTTTTCCCCACCAATATCTACAGTAGTATTTTTTTGATTGAATTCTTTATTGGTACATTTTATATACACATGATGATCACTCTCAACATTGAAAATTTGTACCAGTGTATGACACGACTTAATTCTCCTTTTTTCCCATTTCCCTACCCACCCTGCATCCCCCCATCCCTATATACATATGCTTTGTTTCCTTTTTTACCATAACATTTTTCTTTCCCCTCTTACTTACCCCTACCCTTTTCTCTTTGAATATTTTCTATTTCACAATATCTATCACACATTCTAGAACTCATTTACATATTCAGATGTTCATATCAGAGAAAAGATAAGGCATTTACACATCTGTGACCTATTTCACTCATGAGTATGTTCTCAAGGTGTGTCCATTTGAGCATAAATCTTGAGTTAATTCTTGAAGGTAGAAAAGCAAAGAAGGGGACTGAGATAGTGTTGGAACACATCTTGACACTGGGCTTTACTTCTTTTTTTTTTTTTTTGAGACAGGGTCTTGCTTTGTAGTTCAGGCTGGCCTTGAGCTCACTATGTAGCCCAGGCAAGCCTCGAACTCAGCAATCCTCCTGCCTCTGCCTCCCGAGTGCTAGGATTACAGGTGTGAGCCACGATGCCCAGCAATATGGGATGGATGGCTGGTGGGCATGAATAAACATGCCCAGCATTGTATGTGGTTACCGGAGTTCAAACTCATGACCCTGCCTTTGCGAGGCAGGTGCTGGAACCACTGAAATAAATCTCCAGGCCATTTACTTCTTTTTTATGCCATCTTTTCAATGGAAAGACAGTTTTAGTTGTCAGAAACATCTGTGGGGCATACTCATTAATGCTATTCAAAGTGAGGTAGCTTTATTTTTTGACAAACAATTGTGTATATTTGTGATGGTTAATCTTTAAAAATTTTTTATTAGTATATTTTGCTATACATAATGATTGTATTCCTGGAAGCCATTAGCACTTCAGATCATGTTAAAACTGTGGCTATGTTTAATTATTGCCTTTTATGCAACCATTTTAGGTGTGGAATTAAATGTCCAACCATGACAAAGAATATTATGAGTAACACTAGTCCAATCAATTCTTTATTTTGAGTAGTCTTTGCAGCCTTTTTATTTTACAAATACTAAAAGTAAATAGAAGAAAACTAAAATGATTATCATCTAGTTCATCTGTTAACATTTAAAAAATAAAACTAATAACCATCAATACTTGAAATTTTAAATATATAGGATGGCAGAAATAAAAAAGTATTCCTCTGCCCTTATTTATGGTATCTTTCTTCAAAGATCATAATGTTAAGTTTTTCTACATGTTTATAAAAAGTTTTAGTACCAAGATAAACATGTAAATATTTACCCTTTTTCATTTATTAAATAGGGATTATATTATACAAGTGTTAATAGATTATTTTTTACACTTAATAATATGTGGTTGAACTTCATGTATTTTGCTAATGTTGTTGGATATTTAGGTTAATTTTCCCATTACGTTGCTGTAATGAACATTTACACATATTTTTGCAATGTTCTATAGATATGTCACATACATTTCTAGCAGTGGAATTTTATGTATCAAAGAAGGCAAACATTTTTGACCATTATAGGTACTACAAATTACTTTTGTAAGCTGTTTTAGCAATTTGCATCTCCATCAAAAATGTAGATGAATACTTATTCCTCCAATTTTTGCTACACTATATCATCAAATTGTTTAATTTTTGGTTTCATATATATATATATATATATATATATATATATATATATATATATATATATATAACATAAATCTCATTGTTTTAATTTATTTTCTTTATTAGTGAGGTTTGAAATCTTTTTGTATTTTTATTTTTTGTAGACTATTTTGTTTTATATCATATTTAATTTTTTATTTATTTAAAGTTTTGAATATTATTCCTTTATTTATTGAGGACCAAAATCAGGGCTTTGCTGAGCTGTATTTTTCTAGCAAACCCTGCGTCATTTAAACATTTAAAATTTTTCTTCTTTTTTTTATGTTTAAAACACGATTGCTTTTATTGTGGGTAGTTCATGTGCACAACATCCTTTTTAAGTTTCTCTCTTCTCTTGCAAAAGGTTTCTATTCCTGTTTCCTTTCATCTATCTTCTATTTTACTGTTTATTTATACTTTGGATTGCTTGGATAAGAGAAGCTATAAGCTATTCAAGCTTGTGTGTCTGATTTATTTCATTTAACATTATTGTCACAATGGCTCTCTTATCATTGAGGCACAATACTTGACAGTTGCAAATTAAAGGTGGGATAGGTTAGTGTAGCTTACAGTTTGTAGAGGTTTCAATCCATAGTTCCTTGGCTCTAAGGCAGGTCAACATGGCAGGAGAGGCTGGCAATAGACAAACTTCTCATAGTGTAGAAGAGTTAAAGGGAGGCTGCAGAAAAATATACCCTGTCTTTCATGGTCCCAATGAACCACTTCCTCCAAAGTTGGCTATGAGCCCATCAGTGGGGTAATTCACTTATGAATAGTAAACCATTTCCATGAACCAGTCATCCTCCAAAAGCCTCACCTATGAGTTTATGAAGTTTTGGGGACATCCAGATGTAAACTGTACACATTATGTTTTTGAGGTACATCCATTTTTCTACAAATGACTCAATTTTATTCTGCTGTGTAACAGACTAGTTCTTCATTATTGTATAATATCACATTTTTCCCCTTTGTCTGTTGATGAGCATATAGGCTATTTCTAAGCTTTAGCTATTATGAACTGTGCTGCTTTAAAAATTGGCATGGATGTATCACTGTAACACGATGTCTCTAATTCTTTTGGGAAGATACCTAAGAGGGGAATAGCTCAATTGATTGAAATTTCTATTACTAGTTTTTTGAGGAATATCCATGCTGATTTCCATAATGGTTGCACTAGTTAACATTTCACCCAGCCTTAAAGGAGGGTTCTGTTTTCATCACAGCCTTGCCAGAATTTATTATTTGATTTCTCGATGATTGCTGTTCTTTCTGGAGTATGATAAAATCTAATTATTGTTCTCATTTATCTTGCTTTAATGGCCAGTGATTTGATCACTTTTTCATGTATTTATTTCCATTTGTGTTTCTCCTGAAAAATGCCTACTCATTTCAGTTTCCCATTTGTTGACTGTTTATTTTAAACAGGGGCTATGGGGCTCTGATTTTTGGAATTCTTTGTATATTCTAAAGATTATTCAGCTGCTGAGGAATATCTGGTGAACTTATTTTCCATCCTGTAGGTTGTCTCTTCACTTTGTTAGATGTATTGTTTACTTGGAAAAAGCTTTTTGATCTGTTTTGTTAACCTTTAATTTCTTGTGCAACTGGAGTTCTGTTCAGAAAGTGGTGCTTTCTTACACTTACACTTTAAGAATTTTACCTGTTTTATCTTCAGCAGATTCCTTTTTAATGTTTTAATAATTAGATCTTTGATAAATTTTGATTTTAAATTAATACACGATAAGATGTAAGGCTCAAGTTTTAATTTTCTGCATGTGAATAGCCAATTTTACCAGTACCATTTGCTAACGAGGCTATCTTGCTTCTAGTACACGCTTTCAGGCCCTTTGTCAAAGATCAAATAGCTGAATGTGCCTGGAATTGCTTCTCCATTCTATGTTCTGTTTCATTGGTGCACATGTTTGCTTTTGTGCCAATACCATGTTGTGTTTATCACTGTAGCTTTGAATATAACCTAAAGTTAGGGATTGTGATACTTTCAGCTTTGGCCTTGTTGCCCCAGTAGAGTTTTGTTATGGTAGGCCTCCTTTGATGAATTTTAAGATTACTTTTGTTAGTTCTGTGAGGAATGCTACCTGTGTTTTATTAGGAATTGCATTTTGGAAGTATGGCCATTCTGATAGTATTGGTTCTTTTTGTTTAGAACAAGAGATGCCTTTCTATTATCTGATGTCTTCTTCAATTTTCTGTTTAGAATTATGTGGTTTTCATTATAGAGGTGTTTCCTTCCTTGATTAAGTTAATTCTTGAGTAATTTCTGTTGGTGCCATTGAAAATATATTTTAAAAAACTTCTCTGTAAGTTCATTGTTGGTACAGAAATGCTTTTGATTTTTGAGTATTGATTTTGCATTTTGCTACATTGCTGAATTTTGTTATTAATTTTACAAGTCCACTGGTGGAATTTTTGGGTCATTTGTGTAATCTGTAAATAATGATAATTATGTTTTTTTCTTTTAAAAAACTTTTGAGATGGGTCTTGCTATGTTGCTAAGTCTTTCTTCAGTGTGTAAGAATGCTGGCATTAGTTTAAATTGGTGGTATGTAATTATTTATTGCCTTTTTTCTTTATTGAATTTATTGATACATTTAGGTATACATTATGATCACATTCATCAGTGAGCATTTGCATGTGAAAAAATAAGAATCAAGATACATTATTTATTGACTTTGAAATATAATTTTTAAACAAATGAACCAATTTACTCAGAACAAGTTTTATTGTATTATTTTAAATATAAAATGAATTAAAGTGTTTTTATATAACATGTAAATTTCGACTTTAAAAACTTTTTACCTTAACTTTTCCCCAACTGCATAAAATGAGCCCTAACGGAATTTTACAAGTGCATAATAGGAGTTAATCTTTATTTGGTGAAAGACAAGAATAAGTGGTCATCTTTCCCACAAATCAGTAATATAACTTTTGCTCTTTCATGACCAAGAAGTTATTTATAATGGAGTTGGAGTGCACATCTCCAAGTTTATGCCAGGTGTATCTCTCCCCACCAGTGACAGGACATATGAGTTTTTGGATAGAGGAAAATTTGGTGGTTATAACTAGACAATTCTGGCTAGAGTTTCTTTTTTTTTTTTTTTTTTTTGAGACAGGGTCTCACTTAGTAGTTCAGGCTGGCCCTGAGCTCACTATGTAGCCCAGGCAAGCCTCGAACTCAGCAATCCTCTTGTCTCTGCCTCCCGAGTGCTGGGATTACAGGCATGAGCCACCAAGCTCGGCTAGAGTTTCTTTAATCTATTGCTAATATGTACTTTTTGGAAGCATTTCTGTTAGGTTCTTTACTCATTTTTCATAAGAGAACAGAGGTAAGATTGGAATATGTATTTTGGCATGCACAATTCCCTTCCTCTTAGAATGAATGGTGACTTTTCACCCTTCAGATCAAGTAGTCAGGTATTTCTTTTAACCAGAAATTTCCTTCATGAGAACATCCCTGCTCTCATAAAGGTGTTAGTGGGCAGAAACTCTTCTAGTTTCCAGCTCTTTTACTCTATCACAGTTAAGCAGTAAGAAGTTATCATATTCTAATGGTTTATCTTATATAGTGAACTTGTATAAGCCACCAAAATATTCTTCCAAATACAGTGTATTCTACTTAAGTGTACTATTTCTGAACAGCAAAAGAGAGGATCTAGTTAATTATTGGCTTTCTCTAATGATATTAGATAGGAACTGTATGTGTAGCCATGCTTTTGGAACCTTATGCATAGTACAGCTGTATGGGGTTCAGAGAGACATCTGATGAGCACCCAAATTAGTAACAGACACTAAGAGGAGGATAGATGAATTTTGGCTGAAATGCAACATTTCAGTGAAAAATAATATATTTATTGAGGACCTAGAAATGCAGTGGGTTTTAAAGTAGCAGTAATAGTTTAGTCAATGTTGCCTTTGTTCACCCTAAAAGACTATTTTGGGCTAATTCAAGAATCTGATTTTTCAAATGCAATTTAACTCTCATACATACTTAGCATAATAATTTTAAGAATGTTTTTCTTTTGGTTAGTATTCAGGTAGGATTAATAATCGTCTGTAATAGAAACAAAAATGATATTTTATCAGCACACAGCACCCGTCATATATGACATCATGAATAATTCATGCCTCCTGTTATGGCCAAATAAAACTTAAGCAAAGTTTTAGACATTGAAGCTAAAATTTGAATCATAATTATTTAATAAATGTTTGTGAAAACCAGCTGTTCACTTTTTAAACTATAAGAAGCATTTGAACTCGCTAATGAAATCAGCACAATTAAAATGTTCTGCTTATAAATAACATACAATGTTATTAATATAAAAATGAGCAAAGCTACGACAGCTGTGCAGTGGTGGAGACAAGTTTGACTCATTGTAGTTGCCCTTTAAAAATGTGTACTACAAATTAGCTCATAAGAAGCAAAGCACAGGGTAGAGTTAAGCCTCTGATATGTACAGGATAACATGGAAAAAGAGTTATTCCGTATAGACAATTCCTGTGAAGGCATTTAACTATCAAAACTAATAAATGTTCAAGTCTTTGGGTTTTTTTCAGTGAAGTGTGAAGATTGTATAAATTAAGAACAACTGATGTTTGTAAACATTGGTTTAGATATATTTCACTTTCCCTTAAAATGGCTATAGGTTTCTTCCTATTGCATATGTTTTTCTTTGGCCTCATCTTACTGTGCACCCCTCCACTTATCAGTCTCCATTTCCTCTAAGGAAATGTTTTCTTTGGAAACTTACATGACTCTTACAAGGGCATAATTTTGGCTGATGCAACAGCTCTTTTCTGTTTGGAGTGAATTGGGAATAAAAATTTCTAGAAAACTCAGTTGATGCTAATGGAATACAAAGAAAGAGTTAAGTTCTCTAGGAAACATCCATTTCCAACTGGCAAAAGAATTTTCTTTTGTGTATTATTAATATGAGTTGCAGATTATCATGCACTCTATCCTACTTAAATTAATATTGTTTAGTGGAAAGAGACTTCAGTCAGTTAATCATGGATGAAAACAGGTCCAGATATAGTGGAAGAAATGGAAATAATCTGCTCAGTCTCTCAATCCTCCCCCTTCTGCTATAGAAAATGTCATGTAATTGGCCTACAATTTTTATTTTATTTTTTCATCATCCATCACATTTCATTCATAGTCTGAAAGACTTGTTTGCTTTGGTTTGCAATTCAAACAAATGTCAGCAGAGTTTACTTGAAAACTGGAACACATTGCAGCCCTTTAGATCATTAACTGTGATCAGACATTTTGCAGCTTGCTGTATAAGCAGTGACTAAAAAATCTTGTACAAGACCTAATGTGTTCCCAGACCTGCTAATTTCTATCTTTGAAGGTTGAGATGAAGTGACAAAAACAGAAAGAGAGATATACTTATGATATATATGTATATATATACATATATATAATTTTATAAAATAGTCTCTAAAACATTCATTTAAATATCTCAGCGCTTTTGGCATCATTCTGGAGTTGGCATAAAGCACTGAATCTTGAAATGTTTGGTATCTTTAGTAACTTGATATTTGTAACTTGTAGGTTCCTTTTTATGGAAAGTACCTTCTGTCTCCTCCTATAATATTCATGAAACCTATGGTTACATCAAACCATCCATGCATGTAACTTATATTTGGTCATTGTAACTACCAAAATACTTAAAACTTCCAGAGACTCCATTCTTTTCTAATAGAGCTGGATCCCCCTAATTTAAAATAAATTACTATAAGGAAAAATTACATTTCTTAGGTTTATTTTTAAGGTATCATTTCAGACCAATATAAGTGGGCCTGAGTTTTGAAAAAGAGAAAACCATAAAGTGGAGGAACAATTGTCTCTACAACACATAGTCCTGGTTCAATTAGGTATCTCTGGGCAAAAAGAAATTTAACCTTATCTAAATTTCACACTTTAAACAAGAACTAATGCAAAATAGATCATAAAATAAAAAACTAGATCCAAAAATAAAGCTATAAACTTTTAGAAGGAAACTGAAAATCTTCAGTAGCTAAGACTAAATATTTACACATGACTACAAGAGCACAATCCATAGAAGAAAATATTCATAAACAGGACTTCATCAAATTAAATTTTGTGCTGTAAAAGAGCCTATTCAGAAGTTGAAAAGACAAGCTATAAACGGACAAGTGGCAAACCATATATTTAACAAACATGATACATGGGTAATATATAAAGAATTCTCTAAGTTCAAAAATAAATCAATTAGAAAAATGAATAAAAGACACAAATTTTTTTGCCAGAGAGGAAGTATATATAACAATTAGCCCCAAAAAAATAGATTCAACATCATTCATCTTTAAGAAAAGGCAAATTGGCCGGGTGTGATGGCTCATGCCTGTAATCCCAGCTCTTGGGAGGCAGAGACAGGAGGATTGCTGAGTTCGAGGCTTGCCTGGGCTACATAGTGAGCTCAGGGCCAGCCTGAACTACAAAGTGAGAGCCTGTCTCAAAAAAAAAAAAAGGCAAATTACAATTGCTATGGTTCATCCCTGTAGAGCTACTAAAACAGCTAAAAAAAATATCTAAAATTAATAAGTGCTGCTGAGGACAGAAAAGCTGGATGTTCCATATTTGCTGGTGTAAATATAAATATTAAGACCACTCTGGAAAACATTTTGTCATACACTTACTCTGTGACCCACTAATTATTCTTTTGGGTATATATTGGAAATCAATGAAAATTTAAATTCATGCAAACTTTTCATATGAGTATTTGTAACAAGTTTGTATAGCAAAACCTGTAAATAACTGAAATGACCTTAAATTTTGAAATATTATCCAGAATTCTTACATGAAAAACATTTTTCTCAAATAAAAAATTCTATTTTTTCCTCAAATACTGTTATACTCTCTTATAATTTTTAGTCTCCTTTACTACTCATAAACTGAAAAGTATATTCAATTTTAACTTGGTTCTTATATCAAATGGCACTAGCATAAGGGCTGTTATATAGTATTTATTTTTCTCCTTTTGTCTGAAAAATCATGTCAGTAGTATATTAGGTGCGAGAAGATTTAGTAAGAGTTACATCTACACTCCTGGTGCCACTTCTTTGTGGTAAGTTTCATTATAACTCATTCCAGAGAATACGATGTTTGACCCTAATTCACAAAGGAAAAATATCAATTTTTTATTTAGCAAGGTAGATCAAAAAGAAAAAATGTAAATAATATAAAGTGGAAAGAAGAGGACTATGTTTTATTTTTTGTTTTGTTGTTTTGTTTTATTTTGTTTTTATGAGACAGGGTCTTGCTTTGTAGTTCAGGCTGGCCCTGAGCTCACTATATAGCCCAGGCAAGCCTTGAACTCAGCAATCCTCCTGTCTCTGCCTCCCAAGTGTTGGGATTACACTCATTAGTCGTTATGCCCATCATTGTGGTATAGGGTACTGATTGCTGGTGGGTGTGAGTCACCACACCCAATAATGTACGTAGTTACTGGAGAGTGAACCCCCTGGACCTTGTGTTTGCTAGGCAGGTGCCAGAACCACTGAGCTTAATCTCTGTTCTAAGAGGACTGTTTTTTTGTTTTTTAATTTGAAATTGGTTTCTGAAATGATTGAAAAATTAAATGTTAAATCAGTTATTTGCTGTAGCCATTTTTATAAATCTTTGATTTAAAAAAGACAATACTAAATTTAACACAAGCAATTGCACCATGACAGGAAATGGGGACAGAATGGGGAAAGACAAATTAAAAGCAACTTGGAATTGAATACTAGTTTGAAGGTCACTAGCTAAATGATGATCATGGATCAATTATTTAATGAGTTTGTCTTGTCTTTATACAGGTGAGAAAACTATAATTTAGGAAGCTTGTGCTGGTTGAACTGGAGAGTATAGACAAAATCTGTATTCCTTTCTATTTTCAACTAGTTAAAGGCATAAGCAGCAATAATACTCCATCTTATATTGTTCATCAAGAAGTTGATTCTTTGTGATATTGACATTCATGATGTATTAATGTCCCTTTACTTATATACCTGGCAAGAAAAATAAATTTAATGTATTTATTAATATTGTATTCACTGTGACCAATAATACTAATTTGGATTTTGGTGTTTGTATGGGTAGCTAAAATGGTTATTGTTTCAGTTGGTCTAAATTATGCTATAAACATATTTTACAATCTTAATCTCTTAAAATAACAGAAATCTATTTGTAGTTCATTAAACATGTTCATCCTAGATCAATGGAGTTTCTGCTCATCTGTTCATTTAGTTACTTGGTGATGCTGATTGATAGTGTGGCTTTCATTCCTAACATTATAGGTTGCCATGTTATGGAAAAAGAGCTTAAGGGGTCATGACATTTAAATATTCCAGTTTGAAAAGGACTTGCACATAACTTCTGCTCTGACCTTGTTGTCCAGAACAAGTCTTGTCACATAGACTCACCCATTTAACAGGGAGTCTAGTGGTAGTGCCCTACATTCACTAGGAAGGGGAAGAATCTTACAGTTCAGAAACAATATTAATACTCAGCACATGACATATAAGGTATTATGTCTATGTTAACAGCTGATAAACCCAAAGAATAAATAGTATGTAGGAGGTGAGGGTTGTAGGTTGGGTAGGGGAATGGGAAAAATGAGAATTAAATCATGTCATATACTGGTACAAATTCCCAATATTGAGTGTGATCATGATGTGTATATACAATGTACCAATAAAGATAAAAATAAACTATAAAAAAGAATAAATAGTATGAAAAATGCTTACTGTGTATATAAAGTTGTTCTATTAAATCAGTAGCCTTGAAGAGACACTATTGGTGATTTGGGGCCAGCGTGTAAGTCATGTCATCTCCCCTGTGTTTTCTGCAGGTGTAGCTCTTTTGTCATATAAAGTTTTGACACGTATTCTTTCCTATCAGCTTCTTGTTGATTTCCAGGCTATTGTTTTAACCACCCGCCAACTCTAGGGACAGATTTATAGCTTTTTGGATTTTTTTTCATATTGTGCACATTTATCTTTTTTTTTTTTTTTTGAGAGAGGGGCTCACTTTGTAGTCCAGGCTGGCCCTCAGCTCACTATGTAGCCCAGGCAAACTTCAAACTCAGCAATCCTCCTGTCTCTGCCTTCCAAGTGCTGGGATTACAGGCGTGAGCCACCACACCCAGCACTGTGGTATGTGGTATTGATTGCTGGTGGGCGTGAGTCACCACGCCCACCTCTCTTGCCCCAACACATTTATCATTTTGACAAACTTTTTGGCTACTTTTGGCAGATTGATTAGATTCCCTGTCTAGTTACTCCTACATATTTATCATCTAGTTACTCCCAATTATTTATCATTTAGTTACATTAAATAACAGAAATATGATATCATACAGAGGATTTCTCTGCTTGGAGAGAGAAAGTAGGTTCCAGAGTAGCTAAGGACAAGATGAATTAGAACAGTGGTGGAAAATGGGAAGAGAGAAAGGCAATATAGTCTGGATTTCATTAGAAATGGTGGAATTAAATTGGTTATCTCTAAGGATTATCAGGCAAGTTGGCAAAAAACTGAATTTCTGCCAAAGAAGTCTAAAAATAATTGGTTTACCATCTTAAAAATATAACAATTTTGGGGGCTACCCCACCCCTACTGTAGTCCCAGAAAATAACTAATAAGGTGCCAGATAGAATAATTTGACTATTATTCCATAACCATAGTAGTGCTAAAAACTCAAAACAAATGCTCATCACACTTCTGTCTTTAATCAGAAGGAGCCAAGATCATTGGTTTATCTTTATTGCTTTTGTTCATTTTACTTATAAAAAATGACAAGTATTTATTAGTGTTCTCTTTACTCTAAAATGGTAGAGTCTCCTAGTGGGCAGCTCAGTACGATTCTTGTTTTTTTTTTTTTTTTTTTTTTTTTTTTTTTTTTTTTTTTTTTTTTTTGAGACAGGTTCTTGCATTGTCGTTTGGGCTGGTCCTGAGCTCATTATGTAGCCCAAGTAAGCCTTGAACTCAGCAATCCTCCTGCCTCTGCCTCCTGAGTGTTGGGATTACAGGTGTGAGCCACCATGCCCAGCACTGTGGTAGGTGGTACTGATTGCTGGTGGGCATGAGTCTCCATGCCTGGTATTGTTATATGTGGTTACTGGGAATTGAAGCAGGAACCTTGTGCTTGCTAGGCAGGTGCCAGACCACTGAGCTAAATTGTCAACCCATGACTCTTCTTTTCTCCCTCCCTGACACGAACACTGAGCAAAAGTGGTATTATAGATTCAGTCCCTAGATGTAATGCCTTCACTAGTTTTCATTCAATCTAGGCTAGTAAGGATGTTTCCTGCAGAAATAAAGCCCAAATTATACTACACTCCTCAAAAATCTATGGGAAAGTTATTAAGATCTAAAATACTTAAGTTTAAAACACCTAGAACAGAAGGGAATTATTTTTCATGTTCATTTACTATTGTATTTTCACTAAAAAGTATTCTCTTTCTTTGTTTTTTAGTTCTACAACAGAATCATGGTGACTGCTAATTAAACATTTTTTTTAAACAATACTTCTTCAGAGCCAGTCCTTCTGTTCTTCTGACTAAGGGTCTCTTATCTCTAATACAGCATATAATGTGTTGATAAGAATATTTGTCTGTGTAGGTGGTTGAAGTTTGAAGAAGATGTGGAAGATGGAGGGGAAAGGTGGAGCAAGCCATACGTGGCTACTCTTTCATTGCACAGCTTGTTTGAGTTGAGAAGTTGCATTCTGAATGGAACTGTGTTGCTGGACATGCACGCAAACACTTTAGAAGAAATTTCAGGTATATCTTTTTTCTCCTTAGTCTATTACATTTTCATGGATTCAGTTCATATTTTTTACTCTTTTTTTCCTTATAATTCCATATATGTGTGCACTTTAAAAAATAACTTCATGATAAGTGTATGGGGCTCTGGAATCTTAAAAGTTATTCTCTCCTGTCCTTTAATTAGAGAAACAAGAAGTCGAATCTCAGAGAAATAGGGCCTTGCTTGCCAATGACAAGTCCTGAGTGAAAATGTAAATATTATGACCATCATTTGATATTCATTGTTTTTCATTATTGTCTGTAGATTGTTTCCAATCTACAGAAGAAAAATTGAAGGTAAAAAATTTTTTAGCTAGTGATTTTATACTACTTTAATACAAGAAATAGCTAAATGAAAATTTTCAGTCAATAGAAAAAATACTGGTTTGGATTTGACAGAAAGATGACCATTTATTTTAAATTGAATTAAGGCTCTTACACTCCAAGGAAAACCAGGTAATGGCAGTTGATATATGTTGCATAATTTAATATGATGTCTAGCTCCAGAATGAGTGGCTTATGTTGGAATCTTGGAATTTATAGTTATGTGACAAAAGCAATTATATTTATTAAATAAATCACTGCTAGAGAAAGAGTCAAAGGATTCCTTTTGATATGGAAGATCAACATATTGTAATTAAAACAAAATCATATGCAGAAATTGATTTTGAAAGTATAAATAAAATTATTAATGGAAAATTTGAAAAACAGTAAATTATGAGGCAGGTTTTAAAAACTCTTACAAAAAGTACTGTGTATGGGTTTTATTTGTGAAGCCAAATGACTTAGAGTAAACTTAGGGGGATTTTTGGTACTAGAGATCTAAGTCATGACCTCATTGCACTTGTAAGGCAGGCACTGGAAACAATATTTTAGTTATATTGTAGTAGGGCCTGGGATTTAGTTCAGTGGTTCCAGTATCTGTCTTATAAGTACAAGTTTCTGAGTTTAATCCCTGGTACCACCAAAAAAGCCCAAAAAACCAAAAAACCAAAATGAAATTATATTGTAGAGATGAAAAAAATCTCAGCTATGTATGTATTTGTTTCTAAAATCACAAACAGCAGAAAAATGTTTGTATTTAATTATTATTAAAAATAATGGATCTAATTTGGTCTTTGTACACTCTCCTGAAGTAGATGTCCATCTTAGTTATCTTCTCATAGTTGGGACAAAAATATACGACATCCATAACTTAAACAAGAGAGGTTTCTTTTGGCTCAAGGTTTCAGAAGATTCCATCTGTGGTTAGATGACTGAAGCAGGAAAGTCATGGTGGAAAGATACAGCAGATGAAAGAATGGTCAAAAGGCATAGAAGAGCCAAAAAGGAAGATCTGGGGACAAGAATTCACCTTTCTAACTTATGCAAACAGGGGGCCCATTTTATAGTACTTTCAGCTATGAACTGATCACTGGATGAATTCACTGATGAATATATTGCCCCCCCCCGATCCAGTGACCTTCCAAAAGTCCCACCTGTGAACACATGAGCCTTTTGGGTCTAAATCAACAGTGTCATTTCCAGATTGGTCCAGATTCTAAGGGCCTCTGAAGTCAAGCCAATTGTTCCTTCTCTTTATCTGATATAAAAATACTTTATCATCAGGGCCAGGGATTTAGCGCAGTGCCAATGCACCTAACTGGAAAGGACAGGTTCCTAAGTTAATTTCCCAGTATCAAAAGCTTTGATCATTCCAACACAATATCTAGGTTATTTTCCTTTAGTCTATAAAACATTAGTACTCCAAAGCCTATACATTCAAAAAGTACCTGGTTTAGCAACCTTAAACATAAAATATTATTTCTGTCTAAGAAGAGATGTAAAGAAGTAGATGCTGTCAAAGTTTTAATATTTTGATCAATTTAAAACTTTATTGTGATGTTTTATATTCATAAACATATACACTGACATATATTTGAAAAGAAAAACTAAAATAGAAATAATAACTTTACTCATAATATTAAGGAACTTTTCTTTAAAAAAAATGAAACACCCCAAACCAGGAAAGATAAACCTTTATAACCCACAGTTTCATATACTACCATGAGAAGTGATCCATTGAAATGCATAAGTATTTTCTAAAAGACTTCATAAAGTTAGATATAGTTTGATATTCAGAAAGAACACAGATGACAGTGATAAATTTCTTTAAATCATGACTTAAAGAAAATGCCTCCTTTAGAAATTAAGAAATATTCTAAGAATGAAGAGTAATAGCTATCCAGCTCAGTTATCTTATTTTTACAATATAAGGTCTTGTTAAAGGAGTTGGGATATATCATCTACATTATAACATCTAGTTGATACTTAAAAGGCATTTTATAATTTAACTAGAAATTAAATCATGGTTTTTTTTTTTTTT
>PVIC010010153.1:0-43963 GCA_004025085.1 Thryonomys swinderianus
AAAAAAATATTATTTTGGCTTGGAATTTAGCCTGGGTTCTATGTGCTAAATGAAGTCTCTTAGTTTGATCATAGAGACCAGGAAAATGTCATTCGGTTGTCTCAGTTTACAGCTTAACACAAAATTCTGGGTGGAGCAAGTTGAATTGGAGAGGTAATTTCATCTCTCAGTGGTACATCTAGTAGTCAAATTGCAGTTGTGTGTGGAATCTGGTGCATGCTAATTAAAAAAAGGGGAAAGAATATGATTTGAAAAGAAAAAGCACATGTATATAGTGGGTGGGGGATGTGGGGTGGGTTGGGAGGGTAAAAATGAGAATTAATTCATGTCATATAGTGGTACAAATTCCCTAATGTTGAGTGTGATTGTGAGCTGTATGTAAAATGTACCAATAAAGAGTTCAGTTGAAAAATAAAGAAAGCTCCTTTGGTTCTGTGAGGTGTGCAGGTTCTGTGAGGTATGCAGCCATCCCTCTGGGTCATTTTTCCTTCTTTTGCCTATGCGATTTTTTTTTAATCCTACCTTCCCACTGTGTGACAGGAGTTCACGTCTTATCAGTAGATTTGTTTTGTGTGGCATGGGCAGGGCCAGAGCCCTGGGACTGTAAGGGGAAGGCCAGAGCGCTGCCTCTTCTTAAAAAAGCAGCATTGTGTTTGTGAGCTCAGGTTGGCTGGAGTGATGCTTCTTTGCCACTTTCCAGTTTGTTTGGATCCCACTTGTTGTCTGGAATTTGATCCCTGTTCCTTTGCTACCTATCTTCAGGTTCTCATTGAACTGTTTCCTTTGAATTTCTTTAGTGAAGGAAGATGGTGGCATTTGCAGAGTTAATTAGCTCCTTTCTTATTGATTCCAGATTAAGTAGAATTTGAAGGCCACAATTAAAATTTTTACTGATCAGTGGCCTTTAGTGGGATACAGCTTTTGTTATTTTTGAAGATCTTAGCATTTGTCACAACTTTTTGATTTTTATGTTACATCATATATGCTAGTCATCTCACTGTGTTTTTCAAATTATTCAAATGTAAAGAAACTTATATTCTTCCCAAAAGACTCTTCTGGTCTTTGAACAAAAAATTAAAAAAACTTGTTATTAAATGTTCTTGAATAGATACTACTTTACATAAATACTTAAAATTGTATTTCCAGTGGAGTCGTTTGTCTTCTTTTGTTTGACTCCTTTTGAAGCCAATAGAATACCTGTGCTAACCAGCTGTGTAATCTTGGACAAACCAATTCTGCGCTTCTTTTCCTCACCTGTAAAATGAGGACAGTGTTAGAACCTACTCTGTCAAGTATTTGTGAGGAGTAAATGAGCTATATACATAAAACGCTTAGGACAGGAGTTGACACACAGCAAACTATCAGTTATTCAGAAATAAAAATACAAGGATGTTAAAAGCAAAAACTTACTTTTCCCCATTATAGACAAATGTTAGTGGTTGGAGTCAGCCCAGCTTGGGTTTAATTAAATTGTAGTGCCTTCCTGAAAGGTGTGTGTGTGAACAAAACCTCTGTCTGGATGGACTGTTAATAATATTCTCTCCCTTGTGAGAACTAAAGGAGACGGCAAGGAAGTACTTGAAATCCCTTAGTTCATGTCAGATACTCAGCCCAAATTGGCAAATTTGCCTTTATATGCAGGTTTTAAACAGTCATCACTATGCTATTAGTACAAATTCATGTTTTAAAAAAAATTCATGTCTTTTTTAAAGCAATATTTAATCTCAGTGCCCTTCACAAAAACAACATAAACTTCAAAACCATCATTTTAATGACTGCTTAATATTTCATAGTTATATGATAATTTATTTTACTCTTTCTTTGGTATCGAGCATAGAAGTTGTTTCTAGTTTATACTATGATAAATGATATGATGTGAAACATTTATATAAGTAGATACTTCTGTGCTTTGTACCATTGGCTTAGCAAATACCTCCTGAAGTTCTCTTGCTACATGTGACTATTGTCATGATTTCTTTTACTATATTCTTTGTCTTCTTCACTGAGTGAGGACTTTGTGAGGTTCACCACTTCCTTCTATCTCAGTGCCATTGACTTAATTACCATTGGTAAGACTTCTTTATTTTCTAGTCTATCTTACTAGTTATAAATAAAAGATTTTTGTGGAAAGGGGGACAGAGGGAAGGTCACAGTGTTCATTGATAGCAGGTTATATTTATCAAGCAATTTCTATGCTACTTGTCATTCTGAATGCTTTGCATGCATTACCTTATTCCGTGTGTTCACAGTTTCTCTGTGATGAGCACTCACTTCCCATTTTAAAGATGAGAAGACACAGACAACTGCATTGACTTGCCTAAGGTCACATGGGTGTGGAGTGATTATATCCAGATGCAAAACAGGCATTTGGACCCTTAGTCTGAGCACTTGATGACCAGGTCACATGGCTAAAATACTCTTTCATTTGATTTTTCTTCTGAAGTCCACCCCTCTCCTTCAGCCATTGTAACAAATTATTTCTCAGAGCTTCTGAACTGGTTGATCAGATTCCAAACAAGCCATAGATCAGAGTTGTCCTTCAGCCTTGAAGGTGTTGCATCAGGTTCCAAATAATAGCTGGAATTGCTTACCGTGCTTGGTTGTTGAAAGTAGTGCCACCAAGGATATATAATTGTAGTTTTTTTTTTTGAGACAGGGTCTCGCTTTGTAGTTCAGGCTGGCCCTGAGCTCACTATGTAGCCCAGGCAAGCCTCGAACTCAGCAATCCTCCTGTCTCTGCCTCCTGAGTGCTGGGATTACAGGCTTGAGCCACCAAGCCCAGCATCTGTGGTATGAGGTACTGATTGCCAGCGGGCGTGGCCACCACACCCAGTATTGTTCAAGTGGTTATTGGGGATTGAACCAGGGATCTTGCGCTTGCGAGGCAGGCGCTGGAACCACTGAGCCAAATCTCCGGCCCATGATTGTAGTTTTTAAAATAAGCTTTAGATTTTTTTGTCGAAGGTAAAATTTGAATCTGCTGTTTAAAGACAGTTGGTAGATTGAGGACATCATCATTCTGGGAGTTATTAATCCATAGAAAAATATGTGTTGGACCAAACAATACAAAGGATATGACTGTGAGGATTAACCAATAATACTTCCTATTTAGTTAGAAACTGAATGTACACCAACCATGTCACCATTATGTCCAGTTCTTTAATCTCTTTATTCCATTTACCAGTTTATTATGAGGCTTGGGAGTTTTTAAGAAGTTGTATTTGTAAGTTCTTTAAGGCGTTTTTTCCTTTTCACAGAAATAGTTGTCCTAAAAACAGCAGGTCATTTATCTTTAGCCTGTTACCTGTGTATAGAAAATTTACTTTTTAGTCATTTATTAGTTTTCTTTTATGTAGCTTTCAATCCAACTATATTGGTTAATTTGTAATGTTAAACAAATTTTTAAAGAAGCACCGCTCCTTACATTTGACATGCACTGACTGTTCTGCTACCTTACAGCTGATGTGAGGAATGTGAATTGAAAGGAAGTCAGCGTATGTACATCGCTGTTGTCAATTCTGGCACAGTGGCCGCAATTGGAGTATTGTCTCCAAGATGGTGATCAGATTGAGCGCCGAAAGGGCTTTAGTGGGAAGTGAAGAGGTTGTCCAGCTGGTGTGAGACAGTAGACTAGGAAATTCTATAATCAGCAGAGGCTGTATTTGAACAGAAATGCCCCCTGTGGGATGTGCTTGTCCTTTAGTTCTCCAGTTACCAACAGGTGTTGCCTGGTAGAAACATAAGAGAAAGTCTAGTTGGAGACATGGTGAGGGATTTTTTGCTCTTAGGAAACTTTCAAGACCTACATGTACTTTGGTCTCATCCTGGCTGCCCTAACTTTATAAAATTAAAGAGACCTCGATGTAGGTGGAAATAACCTCAAGATGGCAGGAAGACCATGCCTAAATTGACGCGTTGTTCTTTGGTAGTTTGAAAAGTGAACACCATGAACTCAACTCTTAAGAAGGCTTTCCATTCACAAAAATTTAGGTGGAAATGAGTCTGGATTCTGCTACTTACTAGCTGGGCGCTACTGATCAGTTTCTTCACTGTTCTGAGTTTTGTTTTCTTGTGTGACTGTCTTGGAGACTGAGTGTGAGCCTCAGAAGAGTGTCATTCCCTCATATGCTATAATAGTCAATGAAGTATGAAGGTAGGCTGGGTTTGAAGGTTAGCTGAGGGCAGATTAGGTGTGAGGGGTAGGTGTAAAACGTGCTTAGCTCAGCTTTGGAGACCTTCATCTGCTAAGAAATCAGTTCTTTTCCTGGACCTGAATTGACCAAGGAGAGCTGGTTCACTCTGCTGGTCCTTCAGCTTTCTAAAAGCACTAGTTACTCTCCAGGAACATGAAGAACAAGTCAGAATCTCTTTGTGGAGTATGAGTAAGCGTGAGATGAACTTTGGCTAACATTCCAGGTAGACCACCAGTTGAAGGGAGGAGGGGCCCCTGTGCTTGAGTCTCATTGTGAGAAGCCTTGGTCAGAGCTAGTACATGGCAAAGTCAGTCGCTGCTTTTTAGGCCACAAAAAGAACACAAGGTAATGCTGTGTGCCGGTAGTTTTTGTATGTTGTCTCATTTAATTCTGAAGAGAAACCCTATAAGGAAATATGCTTATTCTCTCTCCACCTGTTTTATAGGCAAAATAGCCATTTTGGAAAAAGTTGGAGAAACCAAGGGTTAATCTTTTTTTTTTTTTTTTTTTGAGACAGGGTCTCGCTTTGTAGTTCAGGCTGGCCCTGAGCTCTCTATGTAGCCCATACAAGCCTCAAACTCAGCAATCCTCCTGCCTCTGCCTCCCAAGTGCTGGGATTACAGGCATGAGCCACCACGCCTGGCCCAAGGGTTAATCTTAAGCTTGACATTTGCTAGGCTATGTGACTTTAAGCAAGGTTTTCACCTGTCTGAGGGTGTTCCCTTCCCTGGAAATGGTGAAAGTAAGAGTATTACACCTCATAAAGCTAATGAGTGGATTAAATGAGAGAATGTAGGAAAAACTCTGATATTATAATAATGCCATAATAAATTACCGTTAGTCTTCAGATTGTTGAGATTTGATAAGATGGGGTTTTGACCAAAACATAGCAGAGGGAAATTGTATTTTGTTCAAAGAGAATGTTTGATTTGAAGTGAGAGGAGACTGATTTCATGGAGAGATTGACTCAGAAATACTTGAGCCTGGGAGAAAGAGTAGGGTAAATATAAAACATAAAAGGAGAATTATCTGGGAATGTATCAGATTTATTTATTATGTGGGCATCAGCTAGATTTATTTATTGTCTTTTATTAATTGTCTTTTAGAGAATTCATTGGTAAAATGTATAAGCATGCTGTTAATTTTATTTCTCATAATAGGGAAGGAATGAGGAGAAATTATGACTGAACTTAGGTTTGATAAATGTTATGTTTCAGTTTGTCGCAGGTGAAAGTTGGTGCTGGGGGGGCCCTGATCTAAGAGTAGTTCTGCTTAGGTATAAGGGGAGTTGTCGTATAATCAGGAGCGACATAGTTGGAATGTGGACTAGAAAGGGTCACCCAAATGGTGTTTCTGAGCAAGTGACAGATGATTGTTTGCCAGAAACTCCGTGGGTAAGGTGTAGCACCCAGTCTGGCCTTGATTAGGGCCAAGAAGGAGTCACATTTTATCTGAAGTGTCTGAGTCAGGGAAAATAAAACTGTATACAGGTTACATTTTTTTTTTTTTTTTTGCTTTTTTGGAGACAGGGTCTCGCTTTGTAGTTCAGGCTGGCCCTGAGCTCACTATGGTGCCCAGGCAAGCCGCCGCGAACTCAGCAATCCTCCTGTCTCTGCCTCCCGAGTGCTGAGTGCTGGGATTACAGGCGTGAGCCACCACGTCCGGCATTGTGGTATGCGGTGTTGATTGTTGGTGGGCGTGTCTCCACGCCCAGCATTATATGTGGTTACCGGGGATCAAACTCAGGTCCTTGCGCTTGCGAGGCAGGCGCCGGAACCACTGAGCTAACCCTCCGGCCCCAAGTTACATTTTTGAAAATTCAGAATGAAAACAGACTAACCGAATCTCAATGGAGAGTAGGGGAAGTAACTTTATAAAATACAAAGACAAGTGACTTAACTGTCAGGTGGGTTTTATTGGGAAATTGGCAGTGTAGGAATGACTTTGTTACTATTCTTTGTGGTATTTGATAATGGGAATCTCTAAATCAGATGGGCCACTTTCAATCATTCGCTCAGTGTTTCCTGTTTGGATTAGATGCTTCTTTCCCATTTTTAATTTTATTATTCTGGGATATAGCCTTTTCTGTTACAAGTTATAAGAATTAAATATTTTCCTTAAGGAGAGGGAGAAATTTATAATGTGAAATAAAGCTGTCCAAATTATTGTTATCGGTTTAATGTTCTATAGTTACACATAAAGGTTCTGGGTTATTAATGAAAATAAAAATGAATCAGTGGTAATCAAGAGTCTATTAGCCACTATGGGAAAATCATATTGAAGCCATACATTGTATCAGGCTATTTCTACTTGAAAAGTATTGCATTTAAAATAATTTGTAGATGTGATTAGATACCATATTGATTCATACACTAAGATTCATGACATTTTATTTGGAAGCAGGACTAAAATATCTGATTTGTTTATCAGGGTTTTTGAGCATAGTCAGTAGGGAAAAAAGGCGAGTCTCACTTGTACCCTGCATTTAAAAGGAATTTTCCTGTTCTCGTTCTCAAGTGCAGGCTTTGCTTGTGGCTTCTGTGGTAGGAGCTGGGGTTCTAGGCTCGCCCACCTGATTACCTTGAGTGGGTTGTCAAGGCTCTGCTTTGTAGTTACTGTGTGATTGGCTTATTTGTTTGGTAATCCAGGCTGGTCTTGAACTCAGTATGCTCCTCTTGCTCAAGTCTCCCACGTGCTGTCATGCATCCCCATGCCTGGCTGATTTTGGACAGGATCTTTAATTTCTTTGAGTCCTGGTCTCATCCAAGGAAAAAAAAGGTTAGTAATGCTCTAAGGCAGGTAGAAGGATGAAATAGATCAATCCAGGCAGTGCTCATTACTGAGCTTGGCACACAGTGTGTGCCTTTAACGTGATATAATTTGTGTTATCTCAGTTTTGTGGATGAGGAAGCCCTGAATTTAGAAGAGTTGGATAGCATCAGTTCGAAAAATGCTTTATTGTGATAACATATGTCTCTCGCAGACTTTGGCTTCTTGTTTCTCATTTGATGAGAAAATTGGATGCAGGTTCATCCTTCCCCCCCTCCCTTCGTCTCCTCCTTTTTCCAGATGATGCCTAGTCTGTGCTGGGTGCTGGTGTCAATCTTGGGGATTTAGCAGTGAACCCTGGCCAGATCTCTGTTCCATTTCATGTGCTTCTACTGTGAGTGCCAGACAGTACAAAATATTTCACAAGTGTGAGATTTGCTTCCAGGGGTAGAGGCTGGATGGTGTGATCCTCAGTGTAGCCCGGTGAAGGAGGTAACTCTCAGCAGGTACTGAGTAGGTGAGATCTGGTACTGCAAGGAGCTCCCTGGTCACTCTGCAGATTGGAATGATTGACCTGCAGATGTTATTAGAACAGTGAGGGAGACAGAAGGAGCCGAGCACGTTCCCTGAGTAGTAAGCGGGACTGTGTGCTATGGTTGGTGAGGGGAAACATTAGAATCAAAGGAAAGCGAGGATTTTGAAGTACAATTGGTGCATTTATTTTATTTCTTTTAATGTGAAATAGGTATATTTTATATACACATCATGATCACACTCAACATTGAGAATTTGTACTAGTATATAATACGACTTAATTCTCATTTTTTCCCATTTCCCTACTCACCTTACAACTCCCACCCTGTATATACATAAGCTTTATTTCCCTTTTTTTATTTATTATCACAACTTTTTCTTTCCCCTCATTATTTTCCCCTGCCCCCATCTCCCTTAGAATATTTTCTAATTTACAATATCTGTCATACATTCTAAAACTCATTTACATGTTCAGATTCTCATATCAGAGAAAAGATATGGTATTTACCCATCTGTGACCTATTTATGTCACTTATGAGTATGTCCTGAAGGTATGTCCATTTGAGTATGAATGACTCAAATTTAATCATTCTTTGAGTAATACTGTATTTTATAGAAAAGTCACATCTTTATTCAGTCTCCAGTCGATGAGCGTTTGGGCTTTTTCCAAGATTGAACTATCACAAATTGAGCTGGTATAAACATGGGTGATGTACTCCTGAGCTACATCTCCAACCCTTTATTTTATTTTATATGTTGAGACCAGGTCTTGCTAAATCGCCCAGATTGGGCTCAGATTTGCAGTCTGCCTGCCTCAGCTTTTGGAATAACTGAAATTATAGGCCTGCACCATTAATCCTGAGCGATCTTTTTACTAAGTGGTCAGTGGTTTTAAAATGCAGATTTCAGCATCCACGGAAGGATCTCACTTTCTAAGTGCCTGCTGGCTGGTCCAGATTCCCAGGATACTTTAACTCTTGGCTCTGCTGACAGCTCCTTTTGCATCTTTCTCTCTCTGCTTCTTTCTTTCATGTTTTCATCCTTTGCTCTTTCTGTGTTATGTTGTTTTATCTCCTACAGCAGCTTTTGTTATGCTGACCTTGTCAACTACACTTCAAGCATGCTGACGACTAGGCAGAGTGTACCATAATTCTGAAATTCGGATTCATTGGCTGGGATTCAGGAGTGATCAGGTAAACTAGGTTTGAGTCCATCAACAATGAGCACCTGCTCTGTGTCAGATTCTGCAGTAGGTAATAAGATTCAAATGTAAGTAATTCTGTTCCCGATTCCCGGCTCCGTATCATAAACTGTGGTAGATATGGTGAGGCGTGTGTCATATGTCTGTAATCCCAGCACTATGGGAGGCTGAGGGAGAAAAATAATCAAGTTTGATCCCAGCCTGAGTGACTTAGCAAGACTCTATCTCTTGAGGGTTGGGGATTTAGCTCAAGTGGTACCGTGCCTACTTTGGAAGCATGGGGGCTCGAGTTCGATCCCCAGTGCCGCCAAAAAAAAAAAAAAAAGATTATTTCAAAAAGCACATTAAGAACAACAGTAAATTAAAGGCTGCACTGACTACAAAGGCTCTGTGTTCAATCTTCAGTGCAACAGGAAAAAAACATTGGTAGCTATGTAACCTGATGATTGATTGGCTGATGGATGAAGTCAGTCATTTACTTAGTAGACATTTATTTCTTGCATTTTGTATTCCAAGGCCTTGTGCTTGTACTGAATACATCTTGAAGGAGATAGAGACAGCTCCTGACTTCATGATATTTATTTTCTGGTGCCCTCAGGTGATTATGGAAGAGATTTACATAAAGAACACTTATTTACTTACTATTTAGCAGAAACTAGTGGGTTTTTTAATAGTCATCAGGACTGATGCAGGACTTTGCATAAGCTACAACCTCAGACATAAAAAATTACTTTAAAAAATTTTGTGAAAAAGTTCTGGCTCACTTTCTTAGGAAGGAGTCTAACTAATGATTCTCCTGCTTCTACCTCCCAGAGTGTTGAGATTCAGGTATTTGTCACTGTGCTATACCAAAAACCAGTGTTTTAACACTAGTTACTGTGATAACCAAATTAGGCATTATTGTAACTAACTCCTTAGAGTAAACCCACGCTACTACTTCTGTTCAAAATTCAGAATTAGGGCTTAAAGAATCTAAGATCTTACACGGACTCTCCCTCCTAGTTCACCTATGACCCCAGATCTCTCTGAGGTTCATTGCTCGGTTACGGTGTCATTTGTGGTTAAATACAGAGAGGTTTTGTGTGCTCTGGCCTTGCTAGTAAAAGGAGGAGTTGGGTGGGATTCAAGGTGTGTTGAAGTGGAGTATGGGACAGTGGACCAGTGGGAAGTGTCATGGTGTCCTCTATGGCTGTCAGAAAGGAAGTTGCTTAACAGGGAGGCAGCGTGCTGGATGCAGTTCTCATCATGTAGTGTCTTCTTAAACCTCCCTCTGCTCCTCCTTGGGCTCCTTATTCCTTATGCGTCACACTCAAGACCAGACTTTGCATCGACCCCTCTCCTCTTCCACCAGCTTTGTCAAGCCCTCCCTTTCTGCAAGATGAGTCTCTATTTCCTTTTTTCCAGTATACTGTTCTTTTTCTTTTATAGGTTGTAGCATTTCCCAGAGGCTATCTTTGTCTCTCAGGTATTTTTCATTCCTCCATTTCTTCCCAAGAGACCAATGATCCCCTGTGCATCAGCATCATGCTCTTTATGTGTCCTCATGCTCCACACAGACAGTGCTGTGCCTGGCACACACTGGGCTTTGGAACTGTTTGTGGTGTTCGTTGCAAAGCCATCAGGGAAGCGTTATTTCCAGGGGATGTTTTTAATACCAATCTTTGATCACCCACTGGATAATTAGAGAGCAGATTCCTTTTTGTTATGTGCCTTTTGAGAACTTCGTGATTTTTTTTTTTTTTTGAGATAGGGTCTCGCTTTGTAGTTCAGGCTGGCCCTGAGCTCACCATGTAGCCCAGGCAAGCCTGGAACTCAGCAATCCTCCTGTCTCTGTCTTCCGAGTGCTGGGATTACAGGCGTGAGCCACCATGCCCGGCATTGTGGTATGTGGTACTGATTGCTGGTGGGCGTGAGTCACCATGCCCAGCATTGTTGTATGTGGTTACTGGGATCGAACTCAAGACCTTGCACTTGTGAGATAGGCGCTGGAACTACTGAGCTAAATCTACGGTCCGAGAATTTTGTAAGTTTTGTAAGGTCTAATATTACTCTCTTTGGAGCATCCTAGGTGAGTCAGAGCTTCTTAAGGACGCACCACTTAGATAAAAAAATATATATATCTATACTGCCTGGATGTAGCTGTCTTTGGTTTTAGCTTATTTCCGTTTCTTTAATGACAAAACTTTGCTTTTTCTCTCTCAGTTACTGACTTTTCCTGAGAAGCAGCGTGGGAATCTGCGTGAAGTCTCTTGAATTGGAGAGGCCCCGAGATCCCTTTGTGGGAACAGTTTGGGCAGCACAGCTCTGGTGTTAGGGAAATGAGCCTGTGAGATTGTTTACTTATCTCTACACTGACAAATGGAGAAAGATAGTCTTGTAATAGAGAGAAGAAATTCTCTGAGGGAAATGAAATAATAAAATCAAGCTGGTTTATGGTTTGTCAGTCCAGAAAGCTTTTAAGCTGTATCTATAAAGGTGTTTCCATTTAATGTTTGTTCTGCATTTCAGGCATCATTGTGTGATAAGTGGTGGAAATTTAGCCCCTTTAAGCCTGCTCTCCTGGGGGCTGAGATTTAAGTGTTGGAATGAACTTTATTTGAAAGAACTCTATCGATTGGGATTTGATTTGGTTCTTCCTTATCAAAGAGAGGTACTAAATAATGGCTGGCCTCCCTGTTAGGTTTTTAAATTCACTCTCCCCTGGCCCCCATTCTCTACCTTCTATTTCTGACTGCTGCTCTCCAAAAGACTAACGTGGTATGAAAGAGGGAAAAGAGGAAGAGCAAAATCAATTGTCACATTGTGAGTGTAATTGATTCAATAAATAATGTCTTTCAATTCCCAAGGCAAACCTGAGCCTTCACTTATGTCAGAGTTCAGCTCAGTAAGTGGCGGTGGTCTTAATTTAGACAGATGAGAGAGAGTTCATGGTTTCTCACTTCTCTGGTAAGGAGTATGCTTTTCTTGTTTTAAAGATAACAGCTAGATTTATGCACCTACCTTACAAAAAGGAGTTTGAAAATGAATTTTATGGTCATTTCTATTCTTCATGAAAATAGGATATTTATTTATTACCCAGGGGTTCACTAAGACAAAACAAAATAAAAAACTGAAATAAAAGAAAGCAAAAAAATTAAAATGAGAATGAAAATTCTCTGGAATCTACTAGACTGTTTTTTAAGGTCAGGCAGGGATTTTGTCTTGGTCACCACTTAATCTCCAGTGCACATACCAATAGCAGGTACATAATAAATATATGTTAATTGGGTTTGTTATTGAATAAATGAGAACAGAGAGAACACAATCCAGGTGTTGAGTCATCTCCCTGTGTCTTTTCCCCCAAATTATTTTCAAAAGAGAATGGCTCTGAGGTATGTGTACATACTATATCCAGAGAAATGACCAGGGAGAACCTATTTAATCAGTCCCCAGTCTGGCAGGGTTGCGAGGGATCTCAGAGGTGGTATAAAGCTGCTATTTAAAAATTATAGTATGCGAACTAGTTGTAGTTTGAAAACACAAGAAGCAAGTTGTAAGTGCAGCTTCCAGGCCTCGGCCCTGGGATTTCTCCATGAGTCACTGTTGGTGCTGGCAAGTCTGAGTTTGCTTTGGTGGGTTTCCCTGCTACGCTGTGCAGCTGGGTGTGGCAGATACTAAGCCATTTGGCTCTGAGCCTTCTGATACCGGGGGTCTGCTGTACCCGTGGTGAAATGATCTGCAAAGGTAGTGAGCAGAGTGACTGTGCATAGGACCCACATGTCTTGGCTCTAGTGACAGTTTCAGACCCTTCAGTCTGCTCCTTTGGTTCAGCCAGTGCTCTGTGCAGCTGTGTCTTTCAGGATCCTTTAATGCTTCCTTCTTCCAAAACGACGTCATCATTTAGGGTGATGGCTCTAGCAGACTGAATAACTTCCTCAGCCACACCTCATCTGGGCTACTTTGATGTTATATATATTTCATTGTGTTCTTCGGAAATGCCTTTGATTCCTCCCCATCCACATCCCTTGCTTGCTCAGGTTGAACCCCAGTAGAAAGTCTCCACCTTTGTTCTCTTGGACCACTCAGCTTTAGTTCTGCTACATCAGGTACATCCTTGCAGGGACCTGGGAAAGACAGCAGGTTGCCTGCAGCAGCTGCAATCCTGAGGGTTGGGCCGGAGTGCTTCCCTTGCAGAGGGGAACTTAGCGGCACCACAATACCCAGGCTCAAGTTAATGCACATGAAATCTTGACAGAGAAACCAGCACATTTGTCTGTGGTCAGCAAATTTTTTTTTTTTTTGAGACAGGGTCTCGCTTTGTAGTTCAGGCTGTCTCTGAGCTCACTATGGAGCCCAGGCAAGCCTCGAACTCAGCAATCCTCCTGTCTCTGCCTCCTGAGTGCTGGGATTACAGGCGTGAGCCACCATGCCCGGCCATGGTCAGCAAATTTTGACAGCCTTCACAGTGCCACTTACCTGGGCCACTCTCAAGAAGTTGCTGAACTTCTTGGGCTGATTTCTTATGCTAAAAGTTGAGATCCTAAATTCTCCTCAGCCTGTCTCCCCAACTCGGTCTGAGAGTATCTGGAGATGGTGTATGTGATAGTTCTGAGTAAAATATCACTAAAATATAAGCCTGTGAGCCTGCTTTACTGAAGTGAATACATGTTGTAACCTGGATTCCTTGAAGGGAAGGGTTGTGATGAATGTAAAATGCTTGTCTGTGCAATGTTGGATTTTGATTTTTCTTCTCTCTCCCTAGGGAATTAGAATAATGGAGACCCTGCTGAAGGAACAGTGTGGTGCCCCCTTAGCAGAATAAAGAATCATCAGTGAGTACTAGAAGCAAAATCAGAGTCATTTACTTGAGCCACGTTTTCATGCTTGTGCACCTGGTATTATGCATCAGCCTCCCTGGGCTATTCATACTGTACATTTCCCACTTCTATACACAGAATACTATTTCACAGTTGTTTTGCTATCTCTTCAGTGCCTTTATTTACTTGGTTCTTTGATTTTCAGAGCAGTTTCGTAATATGTGCTGGGCTACAACTGCATTCAAATTGTTGAAACCGCTCAGCACAATCTACCATGATTGGGACTGTCAAAGTGGCAGAGATTTGTAAAGATTTCAGCCTAGGATTAACCAAGGCTTAATTTTGTTGTTCTGATAACAATAAAAGGGGAGATTTAAAGCTGTAAGTGGGACAGGAAAAAAGAAAGGAACATGTTGATTGGCCTGTGAAACAAATATATCTTACTAGTTATACAGATTGAGCATCTCTAATCTGCACACCTCAATAGCAAATACTTCAAAATATGAAAGTTTTGGAACACTGACAGTATGCCACAAGTGGGAAATTTCATACCTGATACTATGAGTAGCTGTCAAAACACTGACACATAAAAAATATGGTATAAACATATTCAGGCTATGAGTATAAGGTATAAATGAAATATAAATGAATTTCATGTTTATACTTTGGTCTCAATTCTAGAATATCTCATGTATATGTAAATAACCTTTTTCCATTAGTATATGTTTTTAACATATAATTACATTCACCTTAGGGGATTGGTTTATATACATATTGCATGTTAATCATTTTTTAGTTTTCCGTCCCCTCCCACCTGTCTCTCCCATCCTTAAATCCCCTTCCAAGATCCGGTGTTTGCCTATCTGTGATCTATTTATTTCATTTATTTGTGAAATAAATGTAGGTGTAGGACTCTGAAAAATGAGATAGAAAAGGAGATCAGAAAGTGGAAAGACATCCCTTGTTCCTGGGTAGGGAGAGCCAACATCATCAAAATGGCTATACTTCCACAACTACTATACAGATTCAATGCAATTCCAATTTAAATTCCAATGCTATACTTCACAGAGCTAGAGAAAATAATACAAAAATTCATCTAGAACCACAAGAAACCTAGAATAGCAAAAGCAATTCTAAGCAACCATGGCATGGCAGGGGGTATTACAATCCCCAATTTAAAACTCTACTATAAAGCCACTGTGATAAAAACTGCATGGTACTGGCAAAGTAATAGACTCGAGGACCAGTGGAATAGATTAGAAGATCTAGAAACAACCCCGGATACACTAAGCCACCTTATCTTTGACAGAAGAGCCAAACACCCTCAATGGAGGAAAGATAGCCTGTTTAACAAATGGTGCTGGAAAAACTGGGCTTTAACCTGCCAAAAACTCAAGCTAGACCTATCTCTTTTACCATGCACAAAACTAAATTCACAATGGATATGAGACTTAAACATTAAAACAAATAATAAGCCTGCAGGATGGTGGCATTTAATGCAGTGAATGCCATAGAATTCCTGAATTATTTACATAATTCAAACTCTCAAAACTAGTTTTCTCAGAGGAATAAATGTAAAGTACACTAAAGCATGTAAATTTACAATTCTTGTAAATTAAAAGCTGTCGCTGAAGTTTTAAGTTCTTCTCAAAACCAATTTTACTAAGATATTATACACAACTTTAGGTGTACAGTGTGGTGAGTTTTAACAAATGTATAATCACAAATGTGATGTAGAAAAATTGAAGGCTTTGATATTGCAGCTGTATCGCTGGTTTGTCAATCTCTACTAGTATTTTTTTGATAACTTTTGCAAAGATTTTGGAGCTTGAAATGTTTCTGTTGTGATGGAACTTTTTGGTTTCTCAAAAGTAGCTCCATGGAAAAGATGGGATTGTTGTAAATGGAGGGACTACTGGTTTTATGAATACATTAAAACAATGGAGATTTCACTATTAGAGAGTTGGGTTTGGAAAACTATATCCTGTCAACTAATCCAGATTGCTGTGTGCTTCTATAGATACAATTTTATTGAAATAGAGCTGTGTATTACTATCTGACCCTTAAAGGAAAGGCCTGTTGTCTCTTGGCATCCTAAGATGCCCCTGCCTCAGTACTTGGGATCAAGCCCAGAGCCTTACACATGCTAGGCAAGCACTCTTCCACTGAGCTGCATCCCCAGCCCTTTTAATTTAATTATATTTAACTTAATTTAATTTAATTTTTATCTTTTCTTTTCAGTACTTGGGATCAAACTTGGGCCCTTGTGCTTCCAAGGTAGGTATCGTACCATCTGAACTAAATCCCCAGTGCTATTTTTAAAATTTATTTTATTTATTGGTACATTATATATACACATCATGATTATGTTCAACATTGAGAACTTGTACCAGTATATGATGACTTAATTCTCATTTTTCGCCTTCCCCTACCCACCCTAAAACCCCCTTCCCCTAAATGCACAAGCTTTATTTCCTTTTTTTAACCATCAGTTTTTTCTTTCCCATCATTACTTATCCCTAAACCCCATTTCCCTTTGAATATTTACTGTTTCACAATATCTATCATGCATTCTAGAACATATTTACAATTTCAGTTTCTCATACCAGAGAAAAGATACAATATTTATACATCTGTGACCTTTTTATTTCACTTATGAGTATGTCCTGAAGGTACATCTATTTGAGTATAAGTGCCTCAACCTCATCATTCTTTATGGCAGAGTAATACTCTGTTTTTTTTTTTTTTTTGAGACAGGGTCTCGCTTTGTAGTTCAGGCTGGCCCTGAGCTCACTATGGAGCCCAGGCAAGCCGCTGTGAACTCAGCAATCCTCCTGTCTCTGCCTCCCGAGTGCTGGGATTACAGGTGTAAGCCACCTCGTCCGGCACTGTGGTATGTGGTATTGATTGCTGGTGGGCATGAGTCACCACGCCCAGCATTCTGTGTGGTTACCAGGATTGAACTCAGGACCTTGCACTTGCGAGGCAGGTGCTGGAACCACTAAGCTAAATCTCCGGCCCAGTAATACTCTGTTTTTATAAAAAAAAAAACCCACATCTTCTTTATTCAGTCTATAGTTGATGGGCATTTGGTTGTTTCCAAGATTTAGCTATCACAAACTGAGCTACTATAAACATGGGTGCATATATGTTGCTGTGATACAAATCTTATAATTCTTTTGTGTATATCTCCAGCAGGGGAATAGGAGGGTCAAATGGGACCTCTAATTCTAGTTTTCTGAGGAATCTCCAAACATATCTCCATAGTGGTTGTACCAGTCTACATTCCCACCAACTGGAGAAGTGTTCCTTTTTCTCCACAGCCTTGCCAGCATTTGTTGCTGGCTAATTTTGAAATAGCAGCTATTCTTTGTGGAGTGAGATGAAATCTCAGTGTTGTTTTCATTTGCATCTCTCAAATGACCAGTGACATCGAGCATTTCTTAATGTGCTTCTTAGCTGCTTTTACATCTTCCTTTGAAAAATGTATGCTCATTTCAGATGCCCATTTTTGAATTGGGTCTTTAAATTTGGGGGGCTGATTTTTTTAAGCCCTAGATAGTGGCTCTTTGTCGGAGGAACAGCTAATAAAGATTTTTTTCCCATATTGTTGGTTGCCTTTTCATTCTGTCAGTGGTTTCTTTTGCTGTGTAGAAGCTTTTTTAATGAGATCCCATTTGTTGATTTTTTTTTCTGCTAGTTCTCATGCTATAGAGGTTTTGTTCATGAAGTCTTTCTCTAAGCCAGTGTCTTCAAAGTACTACTTGTCCTATTTTGCAGCAGGTTTAGAGTTTCTGTTTTAATATTTAGGTTTCTTATTCACTTTGATTTTAGTTTAGTACACAGTGAAAGAGCTGGATCTAGCTTCAGTTTTGGCAGGTTGAAGCCCATTTTTTCCAGCACCATTTGTTAAAGAGGCTGTCTTTCCTCCATTGAGGATGTTTGGTTCCTTTGTCAAAGATAAGGTGGCTTAATGTATCTGGAGTTGTTTCTGGATCTTCCAATCTGTTCCACTGATTCTCAGGTCTGTTTCTTTGCTCATACCATGCAGTTTTTATCACAGTGGCTTTGTAGTATAGTTGGAAATTGGGGATAGTGATACCCCCTGCCATATTCTTGTTTCCTAGAATTGCTTTTGCTATTCTAGGTTTCTTGTGGTTCCAGATGAATTTTTGGAATTTTTTTCTCTAGATCTGTGAAATGTGCTATTGGGATTTCAATCAGGATTGCATTGAATCTGTATAGTAGTTGGAGGAGTATAGCCATTTTGATGATGTTGATTCTTCCTACCCAGCAACAAGGGATGTATTTCCATTTTCTGTTATCCTCTTTAATCTCTTTTTCAGAGGACTGTAGTTTTCGGAGAGGAGGCCTTTCACTTCCTTTGTTAGATTGATTCCTAGATATTTCATTTTTCAGGGGTGCTATTGTGAAAGGAACTGACTCCCCAATTTCTCCCTGGTGCTATTTTAATTTTTTTTTTTTTTTTGAGACAGGGTCTTGCTTTGTAGTTCAGGCTGGCTGTGAGCTCATTATATAGCCTAGGCAAGCCTCGAACTCAGCAATCCTCCTGTCTCTGCCTCCCGAGTGCTGGGATTACAGGTGTGAGCCACCACGCCCAGCGCTATTTTAAGGCTGGACTCAGACCTGGCCTACTTTTGCCTGAGTAGTTGGGATTATAAGACATGGCCACCATGCTTAACTTAGCATCTTAAAAGATATAGTATTTAACCACATTTTACCTCTGTTTTAAAGTCTGTGCTTTGACAGTTTATTTTCCCTGCATGAGTTGGAGCATTTTCATTTTATGAAGATTTGGATGATGCTACTGTAAGGCATAAATGAATATTAAAATAACAACAGTGAAGTTAAAGAATGAGCAACAGTGGTCACTAAACTTGTTTGTCAAATTTCAGTGATTATCTGCAATGGACTAGAAACAGGCATTTTGTTAGCACATAAGGTAGCACTCTGATGCAACAATAATATCGATGTTATTTATAATTTACCTAATATGCCAACTTGGAAAATTTGCAATTCTCAACTTATAATAGGCATTTTGTGGAATTTACACAAATGTGCCTGAAGAAAGATTGTTTAATATTTTATGTTCCAGGACATCTCATATTTGCACAAAGTCTCACAGAATATGCTAAATGGTATATGGTACCTGTTATTAATGATAACTTCCTAGAACCTCTAATCTGTGTGTCCAAGGGGGCATTTGGAAATTAAGAAGCTTGGAAGGTGATTTTGTCATGAGCCAAAATGGAGGCACATAAATCTCAGTAACCAATATGTTTGTGGCATTGCTGCTGACACCTCTATCTGATAGATTTTTGATTTCCTGTCATTTTTGAATAAAACAAATAGCCCTGACATCTGTTTGTTCTTGCCGCTGGCAGTCAGGAGACTGGGTTTGGTGAGATTTGATAACACAGTAGAGTTTCTATCACATTGAAGTGATTAAGACATCAATTGTAGCTATATCTTAAATTCCTCTCTGAACCAGTTCCTTTGATAGTTGGACTTAATAAAATAAGGTGCTCGCTTTGTTCGAAGATCATTAGGAGGGAGGAATGCAATTTCTTTAAGAATTATTCATAGTGATAGAATTCAAGTGACTCGCAGGAGTTGCTTCAGAAAAGAGGGCAAATAAGTATTGATTGGCAAGACGTGTTTATTAGGTGATAAAGCCTGTTTGCTTTCTCTTGCAGGTGAGCTGCATCCGAATCTGCTTTTTTCCTCTCAAGAATCTTCTTGGCTACAATCTTGGCACAGTTCCCGGAGTACAGGTTTGAGGATCTAATGCTGACACCTCAAAGAAGAGGACACTTTCCTATCAGGACTCAAATGACATATCCCTTGGAGCCTGCTTCAAATAGTGGGACTCATGGATATGAGACCTTCTAGCTTAATTCTTATGATACAGTCTCTTTATGATTTTACATAAAAGGGAAAACCGTGTAAGATTATGCCAGTCCTCAGGGAGTCCCCCTTTTCATCTTCCATAGTGCCAGGGCAGCCATGGACAGGATAAAGTGCCACAGAGGTGCTTGTGCTCATGGGTCACCCAGTGTCATCGTTCATAGGATTCAGGAACAAAAAGAGTTGCTCACCCTGATAGTGTTTTTCTAGGGGTCCTGGAACAGATGGGCTTGTGTCAGACCTGTCTTAAAACTAAGACACATCTTTAAGATCCTCAGAAAACAAGAATTTATTTATATCCTTAATGATGCTAATTGCTACCCCTATGTCTTTTATAATGTAACTGCTCAGCCCTCTGAAAGAACAGAGAGCAGAGAGTAGAAGGCAGCCTCTTGCCTGGCTCCTTCTAGCTTTTTCTGTGATAAGGAGCAATTCATTCACCTCTCTTTTTATCTGGGAAAATCAGGATGTCAGGCATAGATCTTTCTGCTATGGGTGGTGATGACTAAAAGTTTGAAGAGTACAGGTTAGGGAGTTAGACATGGCTTTAAATCCAAGTACTGCCACCTCCTATTCAATGATCATGAACATAATTGTAAATCTTTCTGAAGCTCATTTAGAAAAACTTAGGTCATGTGATAATGGGATTAACTGTGCACTTCCTGGTGCCTAGTAGAAGTCCAGTAAATAGATTTTTATTTGAAAACATTTTGGAAATATACCTTCCAAATGTAATGTCAAGTGGAATTGCTGTTTTAAAATTAGATGACAGTAGCTTGTGTTTCCCATGATGGGAAGCCAAAATATATAAATACACTCTACCTGAGAGGTAATAATTTGGAATTCATCTTCTTACGATAAAAATTGAGCCATTACTAGAGAGTCTTGGGGAAATTGTTCTTTTTTAATGTTTGAAAATTTTTGTATTTAGTGCACTGATAATTTCAAAGCAGTTGTGCTTTTTCATACAAGCCTGTCATTGTGAGCCTTCTTTTATTGTATTAGAGCTATTTGTGCTGTCTACGTCTTGTCTTTTGGGATAATTTCCCTTTATTTCCTTAGTGTTTTACTTCTCAGTTGTGCTGGAGGGAAAAATGAATGATAGAAATCAGAATACATTTTGACCTTCTTCTTTAGTTTATAAATCCACTCAAGTAGGCTTTTGGACTTGTAGCCTTTTCCCCAAAGTAAGAAGTGATGTGAATTATCAAGGAGGTGAGAGGCAAAAAATTTGTATTTTGAGACTGATACTGATATAAATGTAAGCACTCATACTAAACTTACATTCTCTCCAGAGGTCAGAGTTTTCAACATTGCTATCCATTAGGGGAAATTCTGTGCTATCCTGATGCCCAGGCTGCACCCCAAACTAAAATCAGAATCTCTGGGGTGCAGCCCAGGCAGCCATCGTCTTTTTTTAAGCTCTCCAGGTAATTCTGATGGGTAGTTAAAGTGAGACCTCAACAACAAATTGCAGGTAACTTGCAGCCTTTATTTAATTTTTTCCTGACACTGCTGAGGTAGGAAGGAATCTCTCCAGTGGGATTTTTTTTCCTTACTAGAAAGAGTGAGGCGCAGAGATGCCAAAATTGTGCCTTGATTCCTCCGAGCCCGGGTGGCCTCCACAGATGCGCTCAGAGACCTGGTAGCTGATCTGATGGGTGAACCAGTCTGGACCCCTCCAGAGACCCTCAGCAGCGTAGTCCGGGTTGGAAGTGAGCAGCTGCTGCCCAGCTCCCTCCCTTTGTAGCCATGTGGCTATAATTTTCCATGAAAAGACAAACATTGAAACAAAAAAAGTCTCTTCATTTCTGTGTGTTGATGGCAGGTTTGGCATTGTTTGAAACCTTCCATTGGTTCTGCGTGTTTGCAGCCCATCCTTTCAGCCTGTGCCTCCTTAAGGATGGGGCTGAGTGTCTGGCCAACTCTAAACAGATTGGCCTTTTTGAATTCTGACATTGCTGCATTTTGTCTTTCTTTCTTCCACAATTGCTATTAGATGCATTTTCTTCTCATTGCCAAGTAATCCTCTAAACCTGCATCAAATCCTTTCCACAGTCTTTTTACTCCTACAGGTATTTATTGATCTAGCTTCATATACACAGTTTAGAAATCTTACAGACTTGTTAAAATTAATTAGGGTGTATTAGATTTTTAAACATGATATGTATTTTATAGATGCTTATGTTTAACTTTGTTATCTGGTGTGTAGTACAAAAAATGTCAAAGTGGAAGGAGTGTTATTGGGCACTAGGGACAAGGGTGGGGAGCTTGAGTCACGGACCTGGCCAGTTTCCTCCTGACTAGGTTGCTGAGGCTGCACTTCAGCGTGAGGGTGACCTGTGTGATGCTTTAAGCCGGCCACGTGTCCCAGGCAACCTGCAGTGCAAAAGTGCGGGTCCTTCTGTTCTTCTCCGGAATTCTGATTCATTCAGTTTCACTTGGGATGCAAGTGTTGTGATTTCAATCAAATGTGGATTAAAAAGGTGCTGCGTTCTTTTTTATGAATTATTTTATGTATTTTATAAGCAGCATGTATGTAATAATTTTTTATTTATCAGACATTACAGGGTGCATGGTAAAGATAATTCAAGGTTATTTCAATTTGCTTCTCTTTTTTTCATTATTTCATCCATTAACATGGAAGTAGTTCTCAGTTTAGTATGTTTCCTTACTCTTGTAAATAAAATCTACTGAAGATAATTAAGTCTTTTCAGGATCATCATTTATGTTTCTAATTCATTCAGGTCCTACTTAAGTTTGTTAAATCTCCCACACTGAATAACCTCCAACCTGTTTGCTCTTTGATTTCCAAAGTGGTGTTTAGAGATTTTCTTTCTCCTCACTGTTCCCTGTCATTTCTGTGCCTGCCTGTATGAGACTTTTCTCTAATTTGCCATGAGGTTGGCAAATCGTGTTACAGCACACTGTCTTGCAAATAACAGTAAACAGCATCTGAATGAGGCTTCAAGAGGCCTTTCTAGCATTAAAATGAATGAAGCAGGCTGCATTCATTTGTGTGGCTCATGTACCTTCCTCTAACTTATTTCCGGATCTTCAAATGCAACTGTCAGATTTGTGACCTCAAGATAAGTGACACGCAGCTAGAAATCATTGCTCTTGATGGTAGGCTTTTGTTTCCTTCCAATTGTGTTGGTGTTTTTACATATATTCTTTTCTATAATGTGAAACAGAAGTAGATTAAAATTCAAATGAAAATTTCTCAGGCCAAATTTTTATACAAGATAAAGTGTTTTTAATTTAGTGGTACTGTGATTTAGAGCTATAAATTAGTTATATGCTTATGAAATTTCATCCTACAGTCATTCTGAAATAAAGATTTTACAACTAATATTTATGTATATCCTAGTTTCTGGCGGACGTCTCATTTCTCAGTGTAGCTTGTGTTGTTTGTAGTAATGACCTTGATGTGCTCCAGCTGTCTAGGTGAGAATGTCACAGCAAACCTTATGATGTTAGTTTCCTCTTTCCAGAAGGTGAACTAATAAAGTTTCTCCCAGAATTGAGCGGAGGCCATCCTTATTGAGTGACCTGTATGAGCCGTGGACTGAGGTCCACTGCAGAAGTATGGACAGACAACATTGTGAAACTAGGTGGACCCAAAGAGGAAGGGAGAGTCAGAGTACCTTCTTATTGACCTGTGAACCTCATGCTTTTTGTACTTCGTTTTGTGAGACTCACCTTTTCCTTTTGTATTCTTTTACTGAGATGTATTTGGGTGGTTCTATGCCTTGTTACTAAAATGGCTTGTCCAAGCCTTAATGACACTCACTCTTCATTTGCTAGAGCTGGTGTGTGGGTGATAACTTACATTTAGGGTTTCAACCACTATTCCTAGTTCAACCAGCATTTATTGAGGACCTGATGTATGGAAGAGAAAAGGAGGGGTTTTCTTTTCTTTCAACTTGATCCAATGGGTCACTAGAAGGCTTGCACCATCTTTGTACTGACAGGTGGCAGTAGTGGGTACCCATGGGTAGTAAGAACAGATATACCTACCCCTTGAGTTAAAAAAAAAAATGATAGTTTTATATTAAGATACAGGGAAAAGTTTTGTGTAGGATACACAATGGAGAGATCAGCACAAAAATGTGTAGTTTGTTGATTCCAAATTGGTTCATGAGCAGATGCACAATTGTGGATGATTAAAGTCTGAATTAAAGGGGTATGCCATTTCTTCTGGAAGGTAACCGCTTCTCATTTGGACTACCCTCCTAGTCAGAAGGCTGGAACAGGTGTACATGACACTATTTTATCTGAGCCAACTAGGAGCTTAACAGTGTACTGTAATTACAGGGTATAGGACAGTTGGATGTGAACTTCTTTATCTTCAGATATCTGAGGCTGCACTTCAGCATGAAGATAAAGATATCTGAAGATAAAGAAGTTCACATCCAAGTGTCCTATACCCTGTAATTACAGTACATATATATATATATTTTTTTCTTTTTTGGTATGAGTGATCAAACTTGGAACTTTGCACCTGTAAGGCAGTTGCTGAAACCACTGAGCTAAATCCCCTGCCCACCTTGAGATTATTGACCATTACATTTGGTCTCAGGACACCCCAGAGTTCCCAGCAGTGATATTAGCTTAGAGCTTCTCTGATATTTCTGAGTCCTGTGGAATAGTCTACAAACCCCAGAGCTTTAATATAAGCCTTGAAGAAACAACAGCAGGTAGACAGAGAGAATCCAAAGAATGACAAGCACAGAGTGATGAGGACACAGAATAGAAGATAACTTGTAGAACTTGTAGAAATTTAAAGGACTGTGTTTCTTACATACTGTAGCTGCTGTTTGGAACCATCTGGGATGCTTTTGAAAGTGCTGATGCCTGGGTCCCACTTCTGGAGATTCCTTTTGGTTTATTGGCCTGGCTTGCAATCCTTGTGTCAAGATTCCATAAAACTCCCCAGATGGTCTTAAGCCATGGCAGTGATTCCCACCAACTTCAGCATAGTGTTCTCCTATCAGTTGAAACTAGCTGGGAGAGGAAATTGGAGACAGAGACTTCTTCATTTTAGTGTTCTGCCTTTGAGAAAAATATGATTCAGTGTCCATTAAAAAAGAAAAAAAGCAAAAAAACCCCAGAAAAATAGCTCCAGTGTTTCATCTTAAATATTAATAGGAGAAAAGAGATGTTAAAAATCTTCCACTGTAGGCAGCCTATTTTATTACAGCCAAAAAATAGAGTTGCATTTGTTGGAAGATGATCCCATACAGAGAAAGAGTCTCACAAGGGTCTCACAAGAATTCTAGACTTTCACTTGTCCCAAAGGGTTAACCTGAGTAACTGAATGGCCAGACTTTAAGATGTAGCTTTTGAGCTATGGACGGTCATGCTGTGCAAGAGGTGGCAGAGAGAAAAAAGGAGTCACCATCCTGTTAAATTAAACTCTGTGGAGCTATTCTCCAGCATTCTCAGAGAAGGTTAGAGCCATTTCGTGCCTGCCATCTGTTAGGTTGCTGATGGAGTCATTACTTTTTTGTTTTGGTGCCAGCCTGAACTTTTAGATCCGATGACAAAGGAGAAAATGCTAACTGTTTAGTTGTATGTTTTGTTTTTCTATTTTGAATTTAGCCGTCTTTCTTTATTCAAAAGTTCATCAATTACTCAAACTCTGAAATTATTACATTTCCTAACTCCTTTAGAGATTTAGGAGAATTTGCTTTTTAGACCGAAGCTCCCTCTGTCATTTGTTTTGGCTTAACAATGTGGTTGTTAGTTTCATATTTGGAAACCAAAATCACTTTTGTCAGTTCAAAGAGAAAAATAAAATTCTCCTGGTCCTTAGGATAGAAGCTTTATAAAAAGAGAAAATACAGAATCATTATGCTCATAGTTTAAGATCATTTAGAAAGTTGCAAATAAAACAGTGACTCCTTTGGTTCTCAAAACACTTCTGAATCATTTTCCTGCCGAAATCAAAAGTGCTTACAATGTGAGACAGAAAAAGAAGAATTCAGTGTGAATGAATTCCTCTGGAATGCAGTCACTATAATGGATATGGGATAGGAGACAAGTAAAAGAAAAGAAAGAAAGGGAAAATCCTGTGAAGGCCGTACCTGTCATTGGTTAGTAGGGAAAGTTTGTTGTCTGATACTTTCTTTTACAAATAACATTTTGGAGAATTTGAGGCTATATGTAGTATGGAAGTTGAGAGGGTTCTTGTCTTTTCTTTTTGATCTCCTCTTTTCCACTTGTATCCTTGCATCTAGCATTAAAAACATTTGATGTAGACATTCTGCTTTTTTGTTTTTGATGAGCTATAAAAATCTTTGGAAAATTTGGTGTCACCTTTGAATCATTAGATAGTTAACATTTTTCATTATATTTTTAATTTGGACTAAACGAATATGCATTAGATTATAGTTGGAACCTTCCCAGCATGGAAAGCAATCTTTGTATGTGTGAAGTCAGAAGCTAGCATTGTAACTTGTTTCTTTAGGTGTTAATTGTTCTGCCAAGTGCTATGAGAACCATTTCTTCTTGGAAAAAAGATACATGCTAATATCTTTGGGGGCTTTATTAAAAGAAAAGGTTTTGTACAGAGCAGTTGGAGAAGAGAAAAGAGGGAGACACTTATTTTGCCTCTGATTTGTCCCTGAAACTTTTTTAGACTGCTTTCACTGGTATTTCTCAGAGCAGGGTTCTTATTTCCTTGGAGAACTGGGTTGTTTTTGTGAAGAATGTGGAAAGCTTCTTGAAGCATTGATTTTTTTTTTTTTCCTCAAAGCTTTTGGGGAAAATGTTTTTTATATTTTAAAAACTAAATAATTTAGTGGAATGTAGAGGTAGACTGGATTCTTTTTTGGGGAGTTGAACCTGGGACTTCATCATGATATCTACACTCTTCCCCTGAGTTATATCCCAGCTCTTTTTATTTTTTATTTAAAAACAGATTCTCTCTCAGGTACCCAGGCTGACCTTGAACTTGTGATCCTTCTACCTCAGCCTACCAAGTAGCTGGGATTACAGGCAATGCCACCATACTTGTCCAAATAGTTCCTTCATTAAAACATAAAAAAAAGCAAAACAAAAAAGAGATTTAGAAAAAACATTATAATGCTTCCAGATACATATTAGATACTGTAGTAGGTTGAACTTAATGGATGTGCCAAAGAATAGTAGTTGTATGTAATTAACCATAATGTTGCATCAAGGCTGTGTTTTGCTGGTAGTTTTCAGCTGCCTATTCCTGAAATCACTGGAGAGTCCCTGATTGAAGCCACCTCCAGTCATAGGAGCACTCAGAATCCTATAGCCTCCAGAATCAGCCTTCCATTCCAGAAACATGATTTTGTTTACCAATGTCATATAATGTAAAATGGGACAAACATCTAGGAAACTCGGGTATACATTGCCACCATCCACATCACATATTAGTTTGAATACAGGTCTTCGTTGTTGAGACCTCAGTTGAAGGAAGTTATTGAAAGCATGAAACATGAAGAGCATGTTTTGAACACAAATGCTGTTATTTTTTCTTTTATTGTGCATGTATTCTCCATAATGTTTACTTGTTTTCCTGGTCAAGAAAATATTATTTCTCAATATTGTGTTTGTAACATATTGTTGTTTCCTAAATGGAGGCAGTTCAGATATACTGTACCTATATGCTGCACTTTTCTCTGTCAGTCTACAGTGTTTAATCTGAAGTACTTACTAAAGTTGGGTACATTAGTCTTGATGGGATAAAATAAACACGAAGGAAAAATTAAAGAAACCGTGCTTATTCTGGTAAATTCAGTGTTGCAGTAGGCTCTGCTCTAGAGAAACCCTTTCCCTTTCCAGTAATAAACCTCTTTTCTGGTTTATTCTCTCAGACATATTTTGTCTGTCAGATAGGAATTATATGACAGTTGTCTGCAAGAATAACCTTACTTTTTATTAAAAAAAAAAGACATTTCTATTAAGGATGGAAAGTATGGTAGTACTACAACTTCTTTGTTGAAATAATAGATCATTGTCAGATATGAATTTCCTTCACAAAAGTAAAATTTGGAAGTGCATTTTATGAAAGATGAGAAATTTTAGCATATGATTTGATTTAAATATCTGTTGAGTAGTGAGCATAGACCAAGCTTTACAAAGTTCAGCAATTGTAGAGTGTTATAGGTAGAAATGAGGGTTATGTCCAGATACCCAAATTGAAGTCCTTGGCAAAGAAGTGTACTAATAGTATTGGTGAAGCTCTCTGGGTTTTGTTTTCTTCACACAAGAGTGTGTACTAATAGAGATTGCCTTAGTTGTCTCAAGTTTATCTTTGTTTATGGCTGTGCAGTACTCCATTTTATATTAAAAACCCCACACCTTCTTTTCCCACTCACCAGTGAACAGGCTTTGGGCTGTTACCAAGATTTAGCTATTACAAACTGTGTCACTGTAAACATGGTTGTGCAAACATCACTGTGGTATGATGATTTTAAGTCCTTTGGGAATATACCTAGCAGGGATATACCAGGGCTAAATGGAACCTCTAATCCTAGTTTTTTTGAGGGATTTCCACACAGATATGCACAGTGGTTGCAGCAGTCTACATCCCCACCAACAGTGGAGAAGGTTCCTTTTTCTCCACAGCCTCACCAGAATTTGCTGTTGGTTGCCTTCTTGATAGCAGCCATTCTTTCTGGAGTGAGATTGAATTTCAGTGTTGTTTTCATTTGCATCTCTCAAATGACTAGTAATATTTAACATTTTTTCATGTTTCTTTGTTGCTTTTACTTATTCATGTGAAAAAATATCTGTTCATATCAGATTCCCATTTTTGAATTGGGTCTTTAAATTTGGAGGGGGTCTCATTTTTGTAAGCTCTTACATATTCTTGACAGAAGTCCTTTGAGGAGTACCTGGTAAAATTTTTTCCCCACATTGTAGGTTGTCTTTTCACTTTGCTGGTAGTTTTTCTTGCTATGCAGATACTTTTTAATAAGGTGAGATCCCAGTTGTTGATTCTTTATCCTAGTTCCCGTGTGACTGAGGTTTTGTTCATAAAATCCTTCCTATCCAAATGTCAAGAGTCTGCCTAACCTATCTTCCAGCAAGTTTAGTGTTTCTGTTTTAATATTTAGGTGTCTAATCCACTTTGATTTCAGTTTAGTGCATGGTGAAAGGTTTAAGTTCAATTTTAGTCTTTAGCAGGTTGAAACCCAATTTTTCTAGCTTCATTTATTAAAAAGATTATCTTTCCTCCAATGAGGGTATTTGGTTTGAAGAAGTGATAACTTTTGGCTGGCCTTTTTTTTTCTCTCCTTTAGAGCGACTACTATTGCACCTTCAAATTGCTTTCTGACTCTCCACTCTGTCTTTCATAAGGACCCTTGTGGTTACCCTGGGTAGACTCATTAATGCACCAACATCTTTCCATGTCAAGGACTTTAACTTAATCATAGCTGCAAAGTCCTTTTGCTATTTAAAGTAACACATTCACAGTTTGAAAGATTGGATCATAGACAACTTTTGGAGACCATTATTCTAGATGTTTTTATAGATCATAGTTTCTTACTTTGGAAAGACTCCTGACATTAAGTTGGAAAACCATTGCTTTGGAATTAGATGTGGGCTGTACACCTAAGAATCTGGCAATATTTTGAAAATCTTGGAAGATTCTATACAGTTTGCTCAGGTATATCATTATGTTCTCACTCCATTTAGAAAAACAAACAATTTAAAAATTCAGTATGGTTTTGATTTAAAGGAGAAAAACAGTGGAGAAGAGTATGAGTATTACTTTTTGAACTTGTTTTACTTGAAGATAAAACTTTATCTTTCTTTCTTAACCAGCCAATTGTCAATTCTAATTGTGTCACATCTTCTATTATTTAATCTAATCCTCATCTCTTTCTTACCTCCTTCTGTCCTGAGGTGAGGGAAATAAATTTGGGTCAATGATTCTTGAAACTTTTGGGCTCCTTTAAGAATTTGACTAAACCTAAGACAAACCTTGAAGAAACCCACCATATAAATAATTCTTTATTTCCTTTTTGTACCTGGGGCAAAGAGAATTGAATCATTACACTCTTTAGTTTTTAGTGTTCTATCATTTTTAGTTTGTGCAGCACCATCCTCTTATTTTATTTTACTTTGTTTTCATTTCATCTCCCAACCTCATTTGTGTCTTTCTACTTTATCTCTGTAGAGACACTCATTTAATACTTGTTTCTTGATAGCTGTGCATTGTGGAAAGGCAAGTAGTGCTATTTTACATATTCAGCACTTCATTAAGTGATTTATGCGTCTTTAGGATCCTCTTGGGCTCTAAAAGGGCTGTGGATCCAGAGTCAGAACCTTTGCCCTAAATCTTTACAATCCATTGCAGTGAGCATTAGCCCTATGTGACTATTTAAATTAAAACTAAAGTACTCAAGATTATATTAAACAAGTGCTTAGTGACCATATGTGTCTAGTGGCTGCTGCTGTCAGGACAATGCTGATAGAGGACAGGACCATTACTGTGGGAAGTTTTGTTGTACAGTGTGTCAATTCTAAATGATCTAAATGATCTGCAAAATCTCTTTAACACTAGGATTATTCTAGTTGGGAGGATTTTCTTTCCTAGAATTCTCTTGTGCTTGTGGTGATAAGTAATTCCCCAGAAGTGTATTAGGTACTTGCAGATGAAGCAGATGAGACATGGGCTTAGGACATAAAAACGGGGAGTCAAAGATTCTAGATCTACCAAGACAAAGGACTGCAAAATTTGCCCTGATCAGTTGCCCTTAGGAGGAATTCCACACTGATAAAAACCATAGTCCAGGAGGCCACAGCCATGCTACTCTAGAATTTCAAAACCCATCTATTTTCAACTGCCTTTAATGATGGTATAAATATAGTAATACGATAGCCATTGGTTGTATCATATAATGTCCAGACAAATGTACAGACATGGCTCTGAAGGAAAATAGGTAATATGAAACAGAAGGTTATGTAGGTAAGTTTCATTTTTCTCATTGAGCCATCTTTAAGTGCACATAAATCTATTGCAGAAGGTCACTCAGAAGCTCCTAGTTTGGTTCATCTCCTCTTCTCCATTGTACTCTGCAGAGATCTTTTTCCTTGAATTGGCCATAGAGTCCTCTGTTGAAGAGGGAAAGGTATACCCTTCTGCCTCATGTATTTCAGATTCTTCAGAATGGAGATATGAAAACTTTTTTGCTAAGTTTGGCAACATCTCATAATTTCAATACGAAGGAAGGGGTAGAAGCAGCATATTGAGGTGAAGAAAGCAAAAGTGCCTGCTGTGCCTTACTTAGCTTTATTTTACTGGTGAAAATAATGAGGCTAAGAATGATTCAGTACCCTGACCAGTTGTTTAGATAGTGTCTGTGCTCCCAAGTCCAATGCTCTTTCCTGTGTCACACTCCCATAATGTGGCATGAGGACTCCACAGCACTTAGACTACTTTGATGTATGTCTGTCTCTCTGATAAAGTGGACTCATCAGATTCCTGTCACTGTACATCTTAGAAACTGTAGATCTTACAAATGCAACCACAGGGTTTCTGAAAATATAGGCTAATATGATATTTTGCCAGGATCAACAGATATGTCCAACAGATCAATTAATAGATTCTCAGGTTTAAAAGTATGCCTCAAGAATTCTGAGAATCCCAGAATTTGTAGCAGTTAATTTCTGCTGTGAAATGTAAGTATATATTGTAAGCATCAGTGAAGATTCCCAGAATAAGAACCACAAAGTTGTAATCTTGACCTGCTCATGGGAAAGAAGTTTGCTTTTGTACTCCTTCCATGTATCTTCATCTTAATTGGTATGGTATCAAATTCATGCCTTGACAAACTACAGTGATTTATCTTTGATCTTCACACCATGTGTGACTAGTCAATATCACCTTTGACTGTCATTTTGAGACTGTGCTGCTCATTAGTGGTGATCATTAAATGTTACCTGTCTCTGCACAGGTTACACTGGCACTTCACTTTTTTTTTAATCAATTATGATTGTAAGAATTACTTTGGCCAGTGAAATATTGGAAGATATACAAATCACTTCCAGACAAATCCCTAGGAGTCATTGTATATGTGTGCGGGCAAGCAGTCTCCCACCATTTGGGTGAAACCCTTATACTGTTGATAGGGCTTGAAGTAGAAAGTTATCTGTCTATAAAAACTACACCAGATGTCTGAAAATTGTAAGGTGGTTGACCAGGGCTAGCAGCACTCGTGAAATGCTGAGAGGTTGTTTCCCAGGATTTGTAGCAACCCAGAAACTGGTAAAAGAAAAGCCCACACATGAGAAGACAACTTAAAGGAGGAATTCAGAAGATAAGACGTATCTGTTATGGTATCTAGAGGAAAAAGCAAAGTCTTTTCTCAGTCTCGCAGCTCACCTTTGGCAAACACATCATTTTGGGAAAGTGTCAAACTAACCTGTTCAGTCAAAAAGCTGAAGAACAAGGGAGGAAATAATTTGAAACAGCAGTGGCCAGTGGCTATGACCTGAGCCCAGGCAGCTGCAATTTGCACCTAGCTGATCATTAGATGCCCAGTTCCCACATGGAGCTCAGGAACTGAGGTAGTCAAAGGAGAGAGACTCCTCAGATAAGATAGACTAAGTGGCAGAAAATCACCAGAGAAGAGTCAGTGAGTTGGGTCCAGTGACTTCTTGGGGCAATAACAAACAAGGACTTGGCTCTATAGAAGAACTGGCAACAGGCAGTGCGTGCAGTGGCTGTGACTGGTGTGATCCAGGGGTGGAAAAGAGACAGTGGAGCAGTGCCAATGTGGACACATATTCATCAACACTACCTCAACTCTGCTCCTTCCCACCTGCTTTCCAAATGGCACAGAGCTCGGTGCCCATTGGGTTTAGTCCCACTGGCCACTAAAAACTGTCAAGCTAGTTTATCAAGCTACACGAGTAATTTTCCATTGGCTCCTAAACACTGCTGAGTTCTGTGTGGAAGGTCCCTTACCCACCAACCTCCAGGATGCACTGAACTCTGTGCTGGATAGAGATTTGATAGGAGGCATGGACATAGAAGATGGAGAAGGTGTAGAGACAGAGGAGGTAGGGAACTGCACAGCACACTAACCCATAGTGATGTGGAGGGAGCAGACATAAACAGCTGTAGACACTGCCACAGAGAAGCCCCTGCCAAGAAATCTGTGGAAGACTAAGTAGTGTCTGTCACCCCCAGCCAAATAAGGTGTCTGATTAAAGGATAGAAAGAACATATCTGGCCAGCCATGCCACAGGAGCTCAATAGAAATCTAACCGAGCTCTGTCTACCCAAAGAGGACACTGCTTTAAAAAATTTTTTCCTTTAAAATCTTTTTGTTTTTCTTCTTGGCTTCCTTTCAACCATTTGTATATATGAAATGCAGAGTAACAATTAACTAGTTCTGAGCCAGGTATAGTGGCATACATCTATAATCCCAGGACTCAGGAGCTCAGGCAGGAAGATTGCTGCAAATTTGTGGTCAACCTGGGCTATGCAGTAAGTTCAAGATCACCCTGACCTACATAGCAATACCCTGTCTCGAAAGAAAGAAAGAAAGAAAGAAAGAAAGAAAGAAAGAAAGAAAGAAAGAAAGAAAGAAAGAAAGAAAGAAAGAAAGAGAGTTCAGGGAAGAGGGTGAAGCATTAAATAGCACAAATCAACATCTCTGAGATCCAGACACTGGAATATAATAGCTTTGGGGGGGGGGGAGGAGTAAGAGGGATCCCTAGGACCTAGGAAGGATCTGAAAGAAAAGTTGGATTACATAGAGAAAGTGACAAGACAGAACTAAATGTAGAAAAAGGAAGTGGGAAACTGCGTTTTCTCCTTGACTCCTGGCTCTCAGTGAGAGTATCAAACCTACAGAGGTACAGTGAAAGTGGATGAATCCAGAGGTTTCTAAGGAAAAATGTACTAGTAAAACAGAGCAGTACATGCTATGAGCTGCAACAGCTGGTGAGTGATTCCATTCTAAGTATCTGCCATGTTTCCTGCAGAAGATGGTTACTAGATGCCACTTTAGGGAGGGGCCAACTAAATCTAGGACTCTGAACAACCATAGGCTGGTTTGATCTCAGTGCTCCTAGTGAGTAGGGGAGGGACAACTGTGGGAGACATCGAGGGCCAAGGCGGTGATTCAGGCTGGCAAGACACACCTGGAGTGTTGTAGGCTGAACAACTCAAGCCCCAACTCTATGACCAGAGGCAAGGATCAACTTGAACTTCTGTGGAGTTGAAAGCACCAAAATCAGCAGCAACCCTGCTCCCAATGCAGGATGGATCTGGGCTCTACCTGCCTCCTTGGTCTACCAGTGACACCAGAGACACAGCCTGAATTGGACAGTACCTCAAAACTGTATCCCAGAAGATAAACACAGGCTTGAAATCATGAGATCTCTCTCTTTGCTTTTTTTTCTTGATTGTTTAGTTTTTTATGAGTGTGAATATTGTTTTTAGGTTTTTTTTTTAAATTTTGTTCTTTTCTTTCTTTTCCTCCTGTCTTCACCAGTTTTCTGAAGTTTGGATAATTTTCCTTTGTCCTTCAGCCTTGCTTGTAATCTCTTTTATTTCTTTATTTTTATCTTATTCTTTTTAATTTTATTCCCATAAGAGTAAAATCAATTATTGAAGAGATATTTAGTGTATATAATTTTCTGATTTGTGTCAGATTTTGTTATATAATTTTAAGTCTTGTACCTGTGGTTAAATGTAAAAAAATTAAAAGTTACCAGCTTTTTACATAAGGCTTGATACTGTTATTGTCACTGATTGTAGTACTTTAGCCAATGTGACATTGTTGTGATTAGTTGTTTTTCCTTGTATTCCAATATCATGATTGTTTGGGTGTCATTAACAGTTCTAGAGTCCAGTACCAAAGAACTGGGTGCTAGACCAAACAGCTAGCAATCATTCATCCCTAGTAAATTGAATAGGTGGGATCTTGGGGTAGACTAAAAGGCCAAAAGCCAGCTACATCTGGAAGAATCTCTGAAAAGTAGTCATTTCCTAAAGAGATCTTAATACTAGTAATAAAGCTGCCTAGCATAAGCACTTTATAAGCATCAATACAAAAAATTTTAAAATATAAACCACAGTAACATGGTGCAACCTCAGACCTCAAGTTTGTACAAGACAAATCTAGTAACATTGAAGAGGAAGAAATCAAAAGCCACCCAGCTGAACTTTCTGAAATAGTTGCAGTGGAAGTAACACAGTTGATGAATGAGTCTCTAGAAAGGAACAAATTGGAAATGCACAGAAAACTAAAGAGATGATACAGATAAAATAGAGGAGCTTGAGCCAGAGATTTAGCTCAGTGGTTCCAGCACCTGCCTTGCAAGCGCAAGGCCCTGAGTTCGATCCCGGTAACCACATACAATGCTGGGCGTGGAGACTCACGCCCACCAGCAATCAATACCACATACCACAGTGCCAGGTGTGGTGGCTCACGCCTGTAATCCCAGCACTCAGGAGGCAGAGGCAGGAGGATTGCTGAGTTTGAGGCTTGCCTGGGCTACATAGTGAGCTCAGGGCCAGTCTGATCTACAAAGTGAGACCCTGTCTCAAAACAAAACAAAACAAAACAAAAACCCTAAATCTAGAAGTTCCATTTGGCCCAGGTATTCTTGATATCTTCCCAAAAGATTTAAAAGTATATCACAGCAATGGAGAATACTCATGTTTGTAACAGCACAATTTGAATCTTGGAAAAAACCCCAGATACCCACCAATGGAGAAATGAATAAAGAAAATGTGTTTTTTATACCATGTTGTATTATGCCACCATAAAGGAGGATACATTTGTGACATTTCTAGGTAAGTGGATGCACCTTGAAACCATAATTTTAAGTGAAATACATTGGACACATTTAAATATTCTCTTGTGTGAGAAACTAAAATTGTAAATAAGGATGATCGATATTGGGAAGTAGGAAGAAAGTGTTCAGATGTTCAAATGGGAAGAGAAAAATGGAAAAGGAAAAAAAGTGTGAATAGAAGGACAAAATAGAAACATTTGTAAATGGGTAGGGGAAGAATACTTGAACAGTGGAGGGGATAATGGAGAGAACAGAATCTAGATATATTATGAACAGGTACAAATTCCCTATGATGAATGTGATCATTGTGTATACCAGTAAAATTAAATAAAATAAATCTACTTTATTTAAAAAGGTATCTTTCATGATTGTATTGGGGTAACCCCCCAAATTGTGTAGTCACTATTCAAACACTTTTATATTAGTGTATTAGTTTCAACTCTTTCAGCTTCTACCAGTCTCCAACCACACTTTTTTCTTCCCTTTGTTTTTTCCATTCCACAGAAAACCTCTGAAACTCCACACCCTCCATTTCAGATACAAAAACATCACCAAAGTTCTATTTCTTTCTTGCTTTCATTTGGTGTTATCTTTGTTTTCTTCTTGACTTTCTATTTGCTTTCTTTTCTTCTGCCTCACTCCTTCCTTCATCCTCTACATCCCAGCTCACATGTCATCAGCACTCATGCATTGTCTTCCTAGTACACTAAGGGCAAAATGTGTGAAATTGTAATAAGTTAAAATACATGATTAATTCTGTAATGACAGAACCAATAATTATTCTCTCTTTGCAACATACTGAGTGGGACTGACTTTATTATGATGAAAATGGCGAAGAGGAGTACAAATACCAAAATATATCAAAACTGAAAGATAACACAGGAAGACAGAAACTAAAGTTATCTCCACAATTATTGATAGTTTTGTGCCCTAAATGACTTTCAACACCCAGCACAAAACCCATAGAAATACAAGGCAACAGTCTGCCTCAGAGACTCAAAACACCTTGAAAACTGATCTGTTGGGCAAGCTGAAGTAAAGGAAGTTAAATTCAAAGCACACACAACCCAGAGGATCAAGAATGTGAAGAGATTAAAGAAGAATTGTATGAGCACATTGATATGTAATGAGTTCAAAGAGGATTTAAATAAAGAGATAATAGATTTAATTGGTAAAAGTTTCAGCAAGATTGGTGACTTGGTGGTGAATGCCTGTAATCCCACCACGATGCTGTGGATGGAGGATAGGTGTGAGTTCAAGTCCAGCATCACCATGTAATGAGACCCTACCTCAAAAAAACAACCCAAAACAAAACAAAATGTTTCAGAAAACTTAAAAGCAACAAGCTAAATTAAGCAAGATAATACATGATGACTATTTCAGTAAGGAATTTAAAATTATGAAAAGAAATCAAGTATAAATTCAGTATAGACTATTGGAATTTGAAGATAAGGTAGATGTAGTGGATCGTGTAGCTAGTGGTAACCTAAAAACAATAAGATGCCATGGAGGCTGAATCCAACAACTACCTGAAAAAAATCATAAGGAAAAATGAAAAGAGTTTAAGAGATTCATTGAAGCCATAGTAGAAAAATTTCCAAATCTAGAGAAAATATTCAATAATCAAGTATAGGAGGCATGTAAAACCCAAAATAGGCATGGCCAGAAAAGAGCTTCTACATGATACATCATCATAGAAATTCCAGAAATTAGGCACAAAGAGAAAATGCTAAAAGATGTTGAAGACAGTGAGCAAATGATCTATAAAGGCAGACTACCAGAACAATAGCTGACTTGTTTATGCAAACTGTAAAGTCCAGAAAGCAAAGCTCTTCAAGCCAGAAAAGATGTTTCTTCCCTCAGCTTGCATATTTCACAAAATTTAGCTTTTAAAATTGACAGAGTAAAGACATCTTGACTAGTAAACCCACATTACAGAAAATACTTAAGGAAATCCTAGATAGAGGCAAGGGAGACCATCAGCACCAAAGTGGTAAAAAGAAGTATACATCTAATTGTAAGAGCAAAAGGGAGAAAATAATGGAGATAGCCCTGGCAAAACAATGCCATGACAGGATTCAGTAACTTTCACAGTAATAATTCTCAATATTGCCTTCCCAGTCAACAAACACAGACAGTTTGGGTCAAAAAACAAAACTTGGTCTCTGCATGGTGGTGGAGACCTGTAATTCTAGCACTTAGGAGGCTGAGGCAGGAGGATTATCCCAAGTTTGAGGTCAGCCTGAGCTATATACATAGCAAGTCCTTATCTCAAAACAAACATCTAGCTGGGCATGTCTGTAATCCCAACACTCAGGATACAAAAGCAGGAGGGTTGCTGAGTTTGAGACTTGCCTGGGCTATATGAGATCTCAGGGCCAGCCTGAACTACAAAGCGAGACCCTGTCTCAAAAAAAAAAAAAAAAAAAAACCAACAACAACAACCAAACACCTAAAAAACTCAAACCATCTGTTGCTTTCAAGGGACATACCTCATAAATAAAGATAAACTGAAAGTGAAAGGATAGAAAATGAAAATGCACTCAAAGCCCAAATTTAATCAGGAATAGCTATTTTATTTTCAAACAAAGGAGACTTAAATCCAAAACTAATCAGAAGAGACAAAAATGACCAGTACACACTGGTAAAGAGAACAGTTCTGCCAGGTGTGGTGGCTCACGCCTGTAATCCCAGCACTCAGGAGGCAGAGGCAGGGAGATTGCTGAGTTTGAGGCTTGACTGGGCTACATAGTGAGCTCAGAGCCAGCCTGAACTACAAAGTGAGACCTTGTCTCAAAAAAACAACAAAACAAAACAAAACCACAAAAACAATTCCACGGGAAGAGATAACAGTTGTAAATATATATACACTGAATACCGGCATAAAACAAAATACTTCATATTTTGTTTATGAATACTTCATAAAACAAAAGCTAGGAGAAATAAAACAGATAGATGATAATATAATCACAGAGGAGGATTATAGTACCTTATTCTTAGAAAAAGGTCAACCAGTGTCCTCAAAACTCCCTAACCCCTCCAAAGAAATAACAGTGTTAAACCATACAGTTGAACAAATTGACCAAATAGATATTCACAGAGTGTTCTGTCCAACAACAGAATATATATTTTTCTTGGCAGCACAAGGCAGTTTACAAAACAGATTACATCTTAGGCAACAAAGCATGCTTCATTGAAGAAAAATTAATTGAAATAATCTGTACATTGTCAGATCACAATGAAATAAAACTAAAAATCAAGTGCAAAAGTCTTCATGAAAACTATATGAACACATGGAGGTTAAATAGTATATTACCGAATAATCAATGGATCAAAATAGAAATCAGGGAAGGAATATGAAAATTTCTAGATTTAGATGACGATGGATCCAAACATGGGAATCTATGGGCACAGTGAAAACAGTACTAAGAGGGAAGATTTTAGCTGTGGATGCCTACATTAGAAAAACAGAGTGACCACAGATAATAATTCTAAATAACCTAATGGTGTATGTCAAGGTCCTTGAAAATAAAAAGTGTTAAATCCAACACTAGTACAAGAATTATAGAAGTTGTAATACAGGGGCAGAGATTTAGCTCAGCGGTTCTGGTTCCTGCCTAGCAAGCACAGGGTCCCTGGTTTGATCCCAGGTAATCACATAGAACAATACTGGGTGTGGTGACTCACACCCACCAGCAATTAGTACCACATACCACAGTGCTAGACAAGGTGGCTCAAGCCTGTAATCCCAGCACTCGGAGGGAAAGGCAGGAGGATTGCTGAGTTTGAGGCTTGCATGTGCTACATAGTTCAGGGTCAGCCTGAACTACAAAGCAAGACCCTGTCTCAAAAAAAAAAAAAAGTCATAAATTAATGGAACCAATACTAAAAGCACATTACAAAAAATGAATTAAAGAGCTGATTCTTAAACAGGATAAAGTAGATCAGCCCTTAGCTAAACTTAGCAAAAGAGCTGTATAAATACAAGTAGAAAAAAGGTGAAATCACAACATAATGCCCTAAATCCAGAGTATTTTAAAGAAACTCCTTTAAAAGTACATACTCCAATAAACTAGACAGTCTAGATAAAAGGACAGTTTTCTAGACACTTATGAATTATTAAAATAGACCAGGAAGATATACACTAATAGGGAATGAGACTGAAGCTGTAATAATAATAATAATAATAATAATAATAATAATAATATAATAATAATAATATAAGCACCAAGAAAAGTCCAGGACCTGAAGCATTTATAACTGAATTCTATAAGAATTCAGGGAAAATCTAAAGCCAATACTTCTCAGATCCTTCAATGAATCTAAAGGGAAGTGCTACTGCCAAATTATTCATGCAAGCTAACATTACCTTACTATCAAAATTAGACAAGAACTTAACATTAAAGGAAGTTACAACCCAATTTCTTTAATGAACCCAGACAAGGAAATCCTGACTAACATATCAAACAGAATTCAGCAAGACATTAAGTTGATTTCATCTCAGAAATGTAAGGATGGTTCAACATACCTAAGTAATAATACAACATAGAAGAACAAACATTATACAGTCATTTCAATAGATGCAAAAAAAACTTGAGAAAAATCCAATATCTATTCTTAAAACCATTGTTAACATACTAAATAGGGAAAACTGAAAACATTTACTTTAAAATCAGGAGCAACACAAGTGTTCATTATCAGCCTTCTAGAGTCATCAGACACAGTCATTAAAAGAGATTCATATAGGAAAGGAAGAAGTCAAGCTATAATTATTTACAAATGACATGATCCTTTATATAGAAAACCCACCCAACTTCACTAGAAGGCTCATAACTGATAAATTCAGCATTGCAGCAGAACGTAATATTATAACAAAAATTACATTCTGAACATCAGTGAACAGTGGCATGGAAATCATTTACATTAGCTGCAAAAAAAAATCAACTAGGAATTAGTCTAATTGAAGTGAAGGACTTCTACAACAGAAACTATACTACTCTGAAAAAGGTCAAAGATGATTTCAGAAAATGGAACCTGATCCTGTTTCTTGATAGTAAGAACTAATATTGTCAAAATGGCCATGTGACTAAAACTGATGTATATAGATTTAACAAAATTTCAATCAAAATACCAACATATTCTTCACAGAACAATAACAACAAAATTCTAAACTTTATGTGGAACCACAAGAGACCCAGAATAGCTAAAGCAATCCAGAGCAACAGGATAAAAGCAGGTAGAATCATAATCCTGGCTTTCAAGTTGTATTGTAAAGCTAAGATCGAGAGATGCAGATGAAAATAATACTGAGATTCCATCTAACTCCACAAAGAATGGCTGCTATTGCAAAATTAACCAGCGATAAATGCTGGTGAGGCTGCAGGGAGAAACGAACCCTTCTCTGCTGTTGATGGGATTGTAGACTTTGGAACCATTGTGGAGATCAGTGTGGAGATTCCTCAGAAACTAAGATTAGAAGTTCCATTTGACCCTGCTATTCCCCTGCTAGGAATATACTTGAAGGAATTAAAAGTACCATATCATAAAGACATATGTGCACCCATGTTTAAAGCAGCTCAGTCTGTGATAGCCCAAATCTTGGAAACAACCCAGATACCCATCAAATGGAGACTAAATAAAGAATATGTGTGTGTGTGTGTGGGGGGGGGTGGAGGGTTAGCTCAGTGGTTCCGGTGCCTACCTGGCAAGCGCAAAGTCCTGAGTTCGATCCTGGGTAACCACATACAATGCTGGGCATGGAGACTCACGCCCACCAACAATCAATACCTCATACCACAGTGCCGGGTGTGGTGGCTCACGCCTGTAATCCCAGCACTCGGGAGGCAGAAACAGGAGAATTGCTGAGTTCGAGGCTTGCCTGGGCTACATAGTGAGCTCAGAGCCAGCCTGAACTACAAAGCGAGACCATCTCAAAAAAAAAAAAACCAACATAGAATATGTGTGTGGGGGGGTTGATTTATAAAATGGAGTATTACTCTGCTATAAAGAAAGACAAGTTTCATTCATTTATGTGCAAATGAACACATCTTGAAGACACACTAATAAGTGAAATGAATAGGTCACTGATATGTAAATATCGTATCTTTATTCTGGTATGAGAACCTGTAGATGTAAATAAGTTCTAGAATGTATGATAGATTTTGTCAAACAGGAAATATTCAAAGGGAATGTGGTAGGGAAAGTAATGAGGGATAAGAATAAATATGATCTGGAAAGAAAAAGAAAGCACATATATATAGGACGAGAGGGGTTGGGGGTGGGTCGGGATATGGGTAAAAAGGAATTAACTGGTGTCATATACTGGTACAAATTCCCCAATGTTGAGTGTGATTGTGAGCTGTATATAAAATGTACCAATAAAGAATTCAATTTAAAAAAAGCATAGCATAGATTAAAAAAACAGAAACAAAAACCAGACACATTTATCAATGGCTACCAAGAACTCAGAAAACAGCAAGTACTAGTAAGGCTGTAGGGAAAAAGGAGCTCTTTTACATTCTGTTGGGAATGTAAGTTAGTACAAACACTATGAAAATCATTATGGAGATTCCACAAAACTAAAAGTAGTAATTCCATTTGATCCAGTTATACCTCTTCTGGATATCTTCTTAAAGAGCTAAAGGTATCATACTACAGTGGCACATGATACTTATGTTCATAGCATCACACTGATAGTAGCTACTTCTTAGAAATGGCTTGTATGTCCACCAACCAGTGAATAAAGAAAATATGTACGTATAATATATAAATTTTATATAATATATACATACCTACACAGAATAGAGTGCTACTCAGCCCTAGAGAAGGGTAATATTGTCATTTGTAAGAAAATGGATGCATCTTGAGACCATAATGCTACATGAAATGAAATGGACACTGATGATTAAATATCCCTGCTCCTCGATAGTCAGAACTAATATTTTCTTCTATTAGAAAGTCAAAATATAGGAAACAGGTAGACCTTGGGCAGATAGGAAGGGGTCTGAGTTGAGGGAAGATAGAAATGAGAGGAGGGGAAAGCCAATAAATATTACTGTCATGTGTATATGAACAAATTCTTCAAGATGGAATTATTAAGTTTTGTAGACATATAACACTAATAAAAAATACCTGCCAAAACCAGGTCCAAAGGATTGATGCAAGAAAATTGCTACTTAATCTACACAGTGATATCCGGGGATGGATCCAGCAGATAGATTCAAAGTCTTGTGTATGACAAGCGAGGAATTGCAGGCATATATCCAATGGCAAAAGAAAAAAGCAGCTATGTTTATTGAAGATCTTGGGAAGATGTGTTCAAAGCAGATCTGTGCTGACAAAAATGTGGCACAAATAGAAAAGTGGTGCTGGGATGACATGAAAGTAAAACACTCAGCACAGCACACAGACAAGTCAGGTTGTTGGATTTGAAAAGGTGTGTACCAGCCTGGATGCCTCTCATTGTGTGTTTGGCTAAGACTGACAGGTTGTTGAGTCATCTCCAGGGGCTTCTAGTGTCCAGGACTTTCAGAGTTCACTCTGATTAAATCACATACATGAGGTGCAGTCAGTATGTATGAGCCATTAACAAAGTTAGAGTGGGAGAGATTACTGAAAATCAGGAGAACTAATATGCATGTGTTCTGACCTGGAGCTTTGGAAATTTCCTGGGTCTTTGATATTTTATCTTTTGTTTTTTTAGAAATATGGAAGGAGAGTTGGCCCTGGAGTGTTACTTAAATTCAATTGGGTGGAGGGGAGCAATTTCCCAGCCTCCACTGTGCTACCTGTACTAGTAGTGTATATGTATATTCCCACTCTCTTATCCTTTTTTCCAGAGATAAGTATCTTGGTAACTCCTACTCCCTGATTCTCCCTGATTCCCCATGGAATTAATTGTACATTTACCCTGTCTGTCTGTCTGTCTAGCCTTGCATGCATGTGTTCATCTGTAGGACTGGGTTTCTTGTAGATGCTGACCAAGACAGCCTGCATGCTTCCTCTGTTTTACTAAGCATTATAGAGAGGGTTCTTTATGACTACAGATCTCTGAGCTCACTCCTTTTATACCTAACGTACAGTTGTACATTTTTCCATTTAAATTCTTAATTCTAATTTTTCTTTTCTTTTATAGTGTGTGAACTCAGGCCTCCCACATACTGGATAGGAAGTGATCTACTGTACAGTACAGCTACTTTCCAGATCCCTTAATCACTACATTTTTCTCTTTGAGACACAAATTGTCTACAACCCAGAACTGTCTTGTTTTAAAGGATGCTGAATCGATCACTTTGAAATGTAATCATAGCAGAGATAGAGGTCCTTCCTCTCATTTTTTGTGGAAGGGCAGAAGTTTAATTTTTCAAAAAATTCTAGTTTTTTAAAGCACATATGACTTAGTCACATCTACCCATTTCTCCATTAGGATTCTGTAGTACTTTGCCTTTAACTCCTTCATCATTTAAAATTCCATTTTACCTTTGTTTCAGTAGAATTGAGTTCAAGCTTTCATTTTAATGTTCTTGAATAAAGTCTACTTTGCTATTTTTTTAATTGAATTCTTTATTGGTACAATTTATATACATCTCAAAATCACATATAACATTGGGAAATTTGTACCAGTATATGCCACAAGTTAATTCTCATTTTTACCCATATCCCTACCCACTCCCCCTCCTCCCCCCTTTATACATGCTCTTTTATTTTCTTTCTGTATCATATTTATTCCTTCCCCTCATCAC
>PVIC010010154.1:0-43996 GCA_004025085.1 Thryonomys swinderianus
TATATATATATATATATATATATATATATATATATATATATATATGATGTCTCTGTGTCTCTGTGTCTCTCTCATAGAAAGTTCCCCATCTTGAAATATCCTCTATAATGAAAGAGGATCTATATTCCACTATTGTATTCTGGTTTTCCGTAATTCTCTTGAACTTTAGAAGTCTCTGAGTACACTAGGAGGAGTCCTTGTGCCCCAGTTTTGATGTGTGACATGCTATACTTTAAGTAGACACATATTTCCAAGCAAGTCCTTCCATACAATCTGGAGCTGTGAGCATTTTTTTTTCTAATTAGCAGAACACAGGAGTAAATGTAACTAACTTTGCACTGATGGTGGAGGCAGATCTGTTAATAAAATGAGAGCATTTGAAGAACTCCCCATAAATAATAGCGAAAATTACTCAGAATTATTATGAATTGATGTTGGAATCTTCTAATTCTTCAAGAACCTAAATCTTGGATCTAGTATTGTACCACTTATTTATTCATTTAATCCAACAAACACTTGAACACCTAGTATGTGCCAGGCACTGTTTTTTTCTACAATATTTTTATTATATTAGGATTTTAATATATTGTTGGAACTTTCTCGAAAAACAGGAGCCAATTTTACAGCCCGATCCAGGTCCTTTGCTGTCTTGCCTAAAACTGGAAGGGAGCGGTCAACAATCCTTCTGGCTGCTTCGCTGGGCTCGGCGGTCTCCTGGCTGGCGCTGCTCTGTCTGGTGTGCTGCTGGTTTGCCAGAAGCAAACACAGAAGTATGTTGGGTCGTGGGTGTGGGGTGTGAAAATATCTGGTCAGGAATAGTACATTAGTGATTCTTTTTATTCATTTGTAGAGAAATTTTTATTAACTTTTGTAATACATAAAATTATAACTGCTCAGGAGGCAGGAGGCTCACAAGTTCAAGACCAGTCCACAAGATTTAGTAACACTCTGTCTTAAAACAAAAATGAATAACTAATTAAATTTAAAAGATGGGATGTAGCTCAGTGGAAGAGCACTGTGTGTACAATCTAGACAACAGCAATCAGAAAAACAAAACAATAACAGAAAAACTGTATGGAACTAAGTTATTCAGTTTACATAATAGACACAGAATTGGCTAATTATAATTAACATTAAAAGGTCATATTCATTGAAATAAATAATCACCACAGACAAGTCCATAATCACAATGGACCAAACAATCCTCACAATAACTCAACAAAGTACATAATAAATATGCTAATAGTGTGGACACAGAGAAAGATATAGAATGGGTAAATAATCACTCCAGGTTACTCAGGCATGAAAACACGGGGCAGTTTAGCTCTACCAACCCAATTCTGAAACACGTTCACCATCAGGTTACACTGCAGGAGGTGAGTTAAAAGTCAGTGGCAAATGTCCTTCTTCAAAAGAGAGAAAAGAGCATTGCATATTTTTCTCTAGAAGCATAGAAATTAACTGTCTCCATGAACATTTTCCTAGAAGCAGATTTAACTTTTTGTTAGGCTGGAGTCACAGAGTCAGTGAAGGAAAAATGTTCTTTAAGACAGCTTCTTCCTCTGTCATTATTAAAGAGAAGAGAGGGCATTGCAAATACCTCACTCCACCAGAATCCTGTGCTACAGACAGTCAAATGGAGAAGAAACACTTGTGATCCTAAAAAAGTATTACAAGACACAAGATTTAAACAAGAAAATGTAAGAGCCAAAATAAGGAGAGGCAAAGACTTAAAGTACAGATACAGAAAGAAAAGGGCACACTGCTGAGATGCTCAGGCAAGGGCAGAGCCACTAGGTGGATATTGTATCCTCTCTTTCATTCTGGAGATCTTTTTTGTTTGTTTGTTTGTCTTTATTGGTACATTGTATATGCACATAGTGATCACACTCACTATTGAGAATTTGTACCAGTATATAACACAATTCTCACTTTTTCCCATTCCCCTACCCACCCCACAACCCTCCACCCCCTAAATACATAAGCTTTGTTTACCTTTTTTTATTACTATCACATTTTTTTCTTTACTTCTCATTACTCACTCCTCCACCATATTTCCCTTTGCATATTTTCTATTTCACAGTATCCATCATTCTAGAACTTATTAACATCATTCTGGAGATTTTGACTGGACAAGCTACAAGGAGCCAACTCCTTGTTTCTAATCAAATCTGAACCTAGTTCTGTCTTGCATTGTTTGTGATATGTTGGACTAGTTTTTTTGTTTTGTTTTGTTTTTAGTTTTCAATCTAAAGTCTGTATTGTCTTTGTGTGCACGACTGTTGAACTCAAAAGCAGATTTTCATAATTTTTTTATCATGTAATCCTGGAAGGAGGTGATTTAATTTTTATACCCCATTCAATACCTAAACCTATAAGTCATTTTGAGACCTCTCATTAAGTTCTGCCATCTCCATCTTGTCCCTTTGTCTCATCAGCCCTAGAAATAGCTTTTTCCTACACTGAGTAATACATGTTACCTAAGTCCTATTTTTGCTATTTCAGTTTTTCAATACCTGAGGATACATTTGCCTGTAACATCTCTATTTTTTCTGGAGTCAACACAGACTCTTTTTTTTAAATTGAATTCTTTATTGGTACAATTTACATACATCTCACAATCACACATAACATTGGGGAATTTGCACCAATATATGACACAAGTCAATTCTCATTTTTACCCATATCCCCACCCACCCACACCTCCCCACCCCCTATATATATGCTCTTTTATTTTCTTTCAGAATCATATTTATTCCTTCCCTTCATTACATCCCTATACCAAATTTCCCTTGGAAATTTCCCATTCTACAAAGACCATCATACTTTCTAGAGCTCATTTTCATCTACACAGACTCTTAACTAAAAAATTATAGAGTGATCAAAAGAAACTTTATGGGGAGAGATTTCATGAGTCAGCCTTTATGAATAATCTGTTTTGTTCTTTTTTATGATTTCTGTATCTTATATTTAAATAATTTCTAAACTTATCATTAATTACTTTTTAGAATTAAAGAAATCTACTGCTCCCCAACTTCCTGATAGAAGGCATACTGTCTAATCCAGCTGTATGTTCAGCTGTACATATATTTTGTCAACAATTTTCATAATTTTTGTCTCTTACTCTAATATACTCTCAGTAATTACTGAAAACAAAGAACTTTTATCTACATGACTCCCATCCATTCATATTTATAGACTAAACTAAAAATAGAAAATTTTAAATTATTATAACATTAACAATGTATGCATTGTGTGTAAGTGTAGTTATGTTATTTTTAAAACTCTATTATTTAAAAAGTAAAAATCCTGGCATTTTTACAAACCTTTTTTAATATCCTCTTTAAAATAGAAGTCAGCTGGACTTTTCTAGTAGCTTCTGCATTCAATTTGTTGTATTGTATTAGTTTGTGCTGAAATATATGCTGAGAATCCAGCCTCACACTGAGGGTGCGTGGAAAAGTGAAAATATTTTAATAACTTTTACAGCTAATTTTAAATATTCTTTGATTTTATACTCAAACTGTATAAGTTTAGTTCAAGGCTCATTTCAGAGTACTTTTTGTAGCACATGAAAATGTACTAGTCTATTTTGTATTTTAAATGAAACTTTTAAATGCATAACTTTGAAAAATTATGCTTTGGCCTTTGGAAGATAACTGACTTATACAGAACTTCTAATTTTGAGATAGTTCACCCCACAGTTTAAAAAACACATTGACTGATATCAACCTGCATCTTTAAGAATAAGAAAATTGTGAAATTTTTGGAAATTCATGAAAGTTTTCCAGAGCTCTAAGTTTACATGAAAGCTTGAATTTTATGAGAAATAACACTTTCTACAAGCTCGTTATTCATTCATTCATTCATTCATTCATTCATTCATTTATTTATTTATTGAGACAGGGTCTCGCTTTGTAGTTCAGGCTAGCTCTGAGCTCACTCTGTAGCCCAGGCAAGCCTCTAACTCAGCAATCCTCCTCTCTCTGCCTCCCGAGTGCTGGGATTACAGGCGTGAGCCACCATGCCCGGCTCGTTATTCATTTTAAAAAAGAAAATCTACCAAAACCCAGAGTAAAAATAATCATCATCATTATTATTATTATTACTACTACTACTATTATTATTATTATTTATTTATTTTTTGAGACAGGGTCTCACTTTGTAGTTCAGGCTGACCCACCATGCCCGGCACTGTGGTATGTGGTATTGATTGTTGGTGGGCGTGAGTCGCCTCGCCCAGAATTGTATGTGCTCACCGTTTTCTAACTCAGGACCTTGCGCTTGCAAGGCAGACGCTGGAACAACTGAGCTAAATCTCCGGCCCTATTATTTTCATTTTTTAACTCCTTTAGTAAAAATGATGTCCCAACAGCTAGTTCAACTTGCAACTCAATCACAGAATTGGTTTTCTTTCAGCCAGTCACTGTACAGATTTTAACAATATTCTCTCTTCTGGTTCATCATTGATCTTAAGTGAAGCAGGCTTTTTCTCTATTGTCCTTGTTGGTTTTGTTTCATTTTATTGTGATTTCATTTCAGGGTATATCTTTCTTGTGATCACACCTATTCAAAAGGGCCTACTTCCATGCCTGTTATTAACTGCATTTCATTGTGCAGCATGGCAGTACTTGGCACTGTATTGCACACATATTTGTTTATCTTTGGCCATCTAAATTAGAATAAGTGCTTTACAAAGGCCAGAGCCAGCTCTTTCTTATCATGGTCTTCATAGCCCCTACACAGTATCCTGACATTAGGAATATAAATATATTTTGATGAATACTTTTGTTAAATAAGTGAAACAAAGTTGAAATGTCTCTTTAGGCAAGGGTAGTCTGAAGATACAAGTTTTCCAGTTAAAAGCACCCATCTCATTGAATCCCATAGATTGTATCAATGATATCTTTCGGTTCTGATACCACATTATGCAGAGATACCATATTGCCATGAAACACACATGATGATTAACTTTAAAGAGAAAAGCTTTGTTTGACACACAGTTCTGGAGGTCAAGTCCATGGCCAGGTGGATCCTTGACTTTGGCTTCCAGTGAGAGTGGCAGGTGGAGGCACACTGTGGTGGGTGCCCTTGTGGTAACTATACCTCAAAGTAGAGGGAAAGATGGAGACCAGGGTCTTAGAAGCTTCTTCAGGGTGCATCTAATGAGCCCTGTTCTAAGGAACTCCACCTTCTACAGGCCCATTGCCTCCCAGTCACCTTTAGTCATGGACACCTACAGGACACCCTACCCAATATCCAGACAAGCTCCTGCCAGTGGAGAAGAGGCATGAAAAGTCCACGTCCTACCCCTGTATTTCTTGGCAATTTCCTTCGAATCTATCACTTTTTAAATCGAAATGTTTAAAAAACAATCAGTAAGATCTTGTTAGTAATAATTCTGGCCCACAGAAGTACAACATAATCCTCAAATATGAGATACATAGGTAATTTTCCATTAGCTTTTTATCCTATGGCATCAAAATTATCATCTTTTCAATTTATAATGAACAACAGAAACTCTTCTTCTATCAAAATCAGGTTGATTTTACACTTAATATTCATCTCTATTTAAACTAGTCATACTTCAAATGCTCAATAGCCATTATTGTATTGGACAGCAGGATTTTAGAGCATAAAGTTGGCAGTTGGTTTATGGGATTTCATTATTAAGCTCTGAATACATTATATATATTATTTTACATGTGTATCACTATCATGGTGAGGTGAGTATACAAGAAAAACACCTTAACACTCAGGGCCCATTAACAAATAAAATGTTCTTTTTATCTAAAAATGCAAAAATATTTTTTGTATGTATTAATACAGAAACAAAACCTGAGGAAATTTCTGAGTCCCATGCTAATGATCGAAAGAACCAGATCCATGTCTTATCCAAGCACCGAGCATCCCAAATAGAGAGAGAAGATGACGAGTCCAGGAAGGCAGAAGGTAAGTTTGGATGAGAAAGAGGATCCCATAGGGGAGAAACGTGGAGGACCCACTTCAGAGTCTTGTTCTCCTGTTGTCAGCTTCCAAAGCTATTTAAAGCCCTTCTCTAGGTGTTGTTTGTGCTTTTCCTCAAAAAAAAAATTTTTTTTTACTTTACCACAAAATACACAGATCCAGCTGACTTACTCAGCTACAAACCCATTTCTAAATTGATGTTTATGTATTTTTTCTTAGTAGTTTAATTTTCATAGTTTAATTTTTAATTTACTTAGCAGTTTAATTTTTAATTTGTTTAATGTTTGAAGTGATTATACTATGAAAAGGGAAAACCAGAGTATTGCTGTAGAATCTTTCTGTTTTCTGTTCCAAAGCTACCATTTAGTAACCTTTTTAAATGATAAAACAAGGAGTGTAGTTGTCAAATGCCTCCTATGCAAATTAGATTTGAATATAGAAACCTCAAGAAATGAATCAGCTTTACTAAACTCTGTTTTCTTGTTTGGTTGTATATTCAGTCATTCATTGTTAGACAGGGTCTCAGGGCCTTCATTGTCAGTCAACTCCTGGATCTAGGCTAAAAGGTAACAGGGATTATAGGGGAAGTTAGGGGTAGATGTGATGAAAGAAGGGAGACTGAGCAGAGTGCAGTAACTCTTTCCAGAGTTTAAGTTCTTTTTAATTTTGTCCATATAATTACATGCAAACCCAGGACAGGTGTTTGAAACTACCATCAGAAACTACCTCTTTATATCTTCAGCTTCATTTTTTTTTACAACTGAGTTTATTTGTACATTTTACACATGCAATATGATCACATTCAACATTCACATATGTATATGATAGATCTTGATTCTCATTTTTTCCTTTCCTCTGCCCACCCTATAATTTATACCCCCTATATACATTAGCTTTGTGTCTGATTTTTGTTTTACTATAATTTTCCTTCCTTTCTTTATTTTCCCCTCTCCTCTTTCTCTTTGAACATTTTCTTCCTGTTTCACAATGTCTATCATACATTCTGAACCTCTTTTACATGTTTGGTTTCTCACACTGGAGAAACAACATGTTCTTTACACATCTGTGTCTTATTTATTTCACTTATGAGTATGTCCTCAAGCTATATCCATTTGAGTATAAATGACTCAAATTTATCATTCTTTATGGCTGAGTAATACTCTATTTTATTTTTTTTAAAAACCCACATCTTCTTTATCCAGTCTTCTGTTGATGGGTATCTGGGCTTTTTGCAAGATTTAGCTATCACAAACTGAGTGGCTATAAACATGGGCGCACATATGTCAGAGTGGTATGGTTTTTAAAATTCTTTTGTGTATGTACCTAGCAGGGGAATAGCAGGGTCAAATGGGACTTCTAATCACAGTTCTTTGAGGAATCTCTACCCTGATCTCCACAGTGCTTGCAACAGTTCCATATTCCCACCAACAGTGGAGAAGCATTTCTTTCTCCCCTTTTCTCTCATAATTATTTATGACAGCATTTGTTTTTGGTTGATTTTGTGATAGCAGCCATTCTTTGTAGAGTGAGATTCAGCTTCACTTTTCTGCGAACAGCAGAAACCTAATCTACTATGGTAATTGACTTGATTCTCAGTTGACTTGTTTCCCTTAACTTCAGTAAGCAGTCCACAATGCCTGAGTGTTTTATTAAGGAACTTTTTTTAATGTGATGGCTTAATAATAAATTATCAGAAATGAGACAAGGGACAGAGCTCCTATGTAAAAGTTTAGATTGAAGATATAGGAACACCACGAAGACTACTTTTTTAGGACATCTGAACTGAAAATAGGAAGATTCTCTATTCAAGTCCTCCTGTGGGGATCATAGTTGACTTACTGCCTTATTTCCTGAGTTTTATCTAAATTCTAAGAGCATCTTTTACAAGGCAAGTAATGAGGTCTCTCTTGTTTTGCTTTGGAAATTATAGTTAGTTGAAAGCCCCAATTCTTGCTAGCTTTAAATAAATTTGGTTTTATACCATTATACCTATGACATTTTAGCAATACTCTTCCCTCTGTGTTTTTAAACTTTGGCACTTGCTAATTAAGGTACTAGATTCTTGCTTATCAGCATCTTATGTTAGCTGAAGGCTACCATGTCACTTAAGATTCTTTAGCTCACAAAGTTGAATATTACTATGAAATTTAGATTCTAAACTTAGCATGTTCCTGATTTTACCAAAGTTTTCATGAATGCACTGGAAATGCTAGAGTTGCCATGGAGGAAGGAGAGATTAAAGTATATATTCCATATACTCCATATTCAGTTCTGCCAAGGTTTTTGATATACAGAGCCTCCTCACCCACCATTCAAACTCCGTATCTGCTTATTGTGTTCTGTTCCTCATAAGGCGGAGTTCCTACTGTCAGTTCAACAGGAAGGAGAATGTGATAGTTGAGGGCTTGGAACCAAGGAGCCAGAGAAGAGGCTGATAACTTCCAGTGACTGACTTTGTGTCCTCAAGCAAGACAATTAATTACTGCTTCCTTTTGTTTTGCCTTGTTAAAATTGCCATAATAACACTGTGCAGAGTTAAGGAATAACTCTTGGTACATTGTATAATTTATTAGTCTTTTTCTCTCATAGTCATTTATGACTTCAAGCTTTCTAAATCATGACTGTACCCCATCACTGAAATCTCACTGGGTTCCGCATTCCCATTCAGTGATCATCTGGACACTGTAACTCACTCATTCTCGGCTTTTGTGTTTTCTCCCTGATTATTTGCTTACATGGTTTCTTCCAAGTGGAGTGTATGCCTTCATCTCTTAAATCAGCCTCAATCTTGAACAATGTGGGAATACATTTTTCTTATAAAGCCTTCTCTGACCTTTTAAACTGTTAAAATGAATATTTTCCTCTTTAGGTTAAAAAAGAAACTACTGAATATGTAGTTCCACAGGAAAGCTCATGGTCTTGGACATTCCTGGCTTAGATGATTCTCTTCCCTCAGCCAGAGTGACCCCCAGCCCTACCTACCTCACCCTAGTCTGCCCAAGAAATGTTTTAAAAATGGAAAGATTTTGGGTACCAGATATTTCCTCAGCAATAGTAAAACATTTGATTACCCTAAATTTAGAGAACATTTGCAATGTCTAGAAGCATTTTTTTTCTTGCTATCTCTTGGGAGAGTTGGAGAATTATTGATAATAGAGATCAAGGATACAGGAAATACCATACAGCACATAATGGCATCACCACAATAAAATATCTGGCTTAGAATGTTGGTAGTACTAAGTGTGAAATGCTCTGGAAGGAGTTACTACTTATCTTTGTAACACTTGAGTGAGAACCTACTGGGGTTACTTAGTACAATTAGATTTTATCTGCCCGTGAGTATTATATAAGTATCATTTAGTATGTTACAAGATCCTCTCTGTATAGATGCAAAGAGATGATATTGATTCTCTGTTCTGTGTGAATTTCCCCATGGTTGAGGGATAGGAACATATTTTGAAGATGATTAGTTGACAGTTCCAGTTAACAACCAGTGAGTGTAAAACCAGAACAAATATGTATTTTAATAATTTAAACATGGCAGGAATGCTGAAGGAAAGAAAATATGTTATCCAAGTTACAGGTTTAGCTACTGTAGATCATAAATCATCTCACATTGCTTCAAATCCCATTTGCTAAGGGCTTAGCAATTATTTGAAAGATAACTTAAAAAATTCAATCAATAACTTGTAATTTATAATTAATGAGTAATTTACTCATTAATATCAGTCTACAAAATGAAACCATTATAAATTTTAAATATATCCTTTATAAAGTTAGCTTGTCTCAAGTGTTTCATCTAAGTAACAGAAAATTATTTACTTGTAGGTAATAGTTAGGAAATATGATGAAATTACCAGCCAGTGCATGAATGAAACCCCACCAGTAAGTAGGCTGAGGCAGGAAGGTTGCTGCAAGTTCAAGGCTAGCCTTTGCTATATAGTGGGTTCAAAGCCATTCTCAACTATATTAAATAAAGAAAATGTTGTAAAATATATACCAATGGCAAACATATGGGTTATTTTAGAAAGCAAATATTGAGACATATACTCAAAAATATAAAAATAAATGATATTGCCAGGTGTGGTGGCTCACGCCTGTAATCCCAGCCCTTGGGAGGCAGAGACAGAAGGATTGCTGGGTTTGAGCCTGCCTGGGCTACATAGTAAACTCAGGGCCAGCCTGAACTACAAAGCAAGACGCTGTCTCAAAAAAAAAAAAAAAAACCCCAAAAAACCCAAAGCAAAATAATAAATGATATTGTACTGAACAATTTAGAAGATTCACATATATAAGGGGTTATGTTTGTATTTGGATCAAAGAAAATTGAAGACACCTTAGACATTGCTTAGTTAACTTGACTTCAATGTAATTTAAACTATTTTGCACCATGGAAAATGACATGAGGACTCTAATGTTCACCAGAAAGTATAGAACAATTATATAGAGCTAGTATTTGAAAATAAACTGACTTTATGTTAGTGACCCTAGCTGAGAGATTATTATCTATGTCACTATTCTTAAGACAATGTGATAGTGATGCAACAATATATGGACACACTAATGAAGTCTTCCAATTAGATGAACAAATGCAATGGTAGAACACAGACAATGGTATTTATTAGTTATTGCATATAAATTCTCTGATAGGTGAGGAAGACTTATTGCCATTACAGATAAATAATAGAGTGTGTTGTTTTTGTTGGATGATCAACTGTCCATCTCTTTCAGAGCCAGTAGAAGGTCAAAGATGGCAGTAACATTAGACCTGTTAGGGTGAATCCAAGTGATTCAACACAGAACACTACATCTGAAATTGAGTCGAGAAAAAAAATGACCAATTTGGGGAAAGGCAAGGAAGGAGGGATAATTCATTATTAATGTCCTCATCATAAAAGAAGCTGGTGGCTAACTCTCAAACACATTTTACACATCCGGGGCATAGTGTCTGTTTGTTAATCCAGAAAGTTATGGAAATCAGTAGGAGTTAAGGAAATCTGAATGAATTTACACTGAGTATGGGTTCATTTGGAAGATGCCCAAATAGGTGAGTCATCCTTTTATGATGAAAAGGGATATGTTCCCCACATTTCAACTCATCACTCTAAAACTTGGCTCAGCCCACCAGAGGGACTCTAAGGCACGTGGGGTGGGGTAGTTTGAAATCCCCTCTTTTCTTTTTAATGGTCACTCATCATCAAGGCAGAGATGGGAAGGAGATGTATTAATTTATATGTTTTGATACTTGCTATCCTTCCTTTCCTAAAATCCAAACATTCAGCTGAATGCCTTAGGACACATATCTGCTCTAAATTCATTTTTTATCTAATTTGTCTGAGATCTAAGCTTCCTGTGGAGGTCTGAGATCAAAGGAGCTGATTCCTTCTGATGTCGGCACTGACATATAATGTGTGCTGACTTAGTTCTGTCTATAACCTCACAGTGGGAGGTGACCGGCCTCCCTGGGCACCTTTACACAGTGAGCTTTCATTTCAGCTGGGTAGTCTGTCAGGTATGTTGCTGATTGGAGCTGCCATGTAAATAATTCATGGGAGATTTTTAAATGTTTGGGGGTTTGCTAAAGAAAACTAGGCTAGCATTAGTCTTTTATGAATAGATGCAGCATTGAAGAACAAGGGGAGACAGATTTCCAGTGAAGATCTCTCAAAAACAGAATAACAGTATCTTCGAAGGATTGAAAATAGGCAACTTGTAGTGTTTTAATCCTTTTATATGAAGTGCTATTGGTTTTACCAAAGGATTAAAATTTACAGACTCTTTTTCTTTTTAAAGTTTTATCTTACCTGATAATTTTTTATTCTTGGTCTTTGGTTGTTTGCTGATCCCGATGAACTATGGCTTTTCCCCCGATGAGAACAATTACTATGGAGATGATTGCAGACACTTGGCTTGGTATATGACTGGACATAACAAGGGGGTGATGCTGATGGCACAAAATAATTCTTTCCTTGAAAGCACTCTCAGTCCTAAGAGGAAGATGAGACTGTCACAAGGAAAGGTGATCAGTAATAGAGACAGCTGCACAGGTCAAATAAGAAACTCCATTCAACAAGTATTGAGACATAAATCAATGTGGCTGAGCTGTCAAGAAGTACTTCTGGAAGGAATCTCAGACCCCATAGGAAAACTAGGCAGCCAGATAGTTCTCATAGCTCTAAGCTAGAGAATTACCCCATAGTTAGGTGTCTATGCCAGAGAAGTGGTAGAAAAAAGACTGAAAAAGAGGTAGGAGATCACTGTAAGGTACACAGACTTCTCAGACTGTTAATCGATACATTGGAGGAGTAGTACAATGCCATGGTTATTAATTTCATTTTAGTCCTATGTTATGCTTTGTATCTAGATGTTCCCACAAAGCATCATGCAGTCATAGGGCTTTGTCAGAGGTGACTGAATCTAGAGCGTGTGATACTGAGATTAAGGGTGTTTGATTGCTAAATCACTGATTGGTTAGGGAATGTTCTAATACCAGTACCCTAGACATAAAAGGGGCAGAAGGAAGCTGATAAGTCCTTTGCTCACTTAATTTTTCTGTCTTTTGCCTGTTGTGATCAGTTTTCTCCTATCCATTTTCCCTCTGCTAAGCCACCTTGTCTTAGAACCAGCTGATTATGGACTACAACCTTTACAAACTATGGTCAAAATAAACCTTTACCTCTTTAACTTTGGGTGTTGTGTATTTTGTTTCAGCAATAAGAAAAGTAACTAAGACACACTGCAAATGAAAAGTGCTTGCATACAATTTTTATTTTTATTTTCTTGCAGCATCACCTTATTGGCCATACAGTGTTAGGTTAAATGGAAATAGGAACATGGTACTTTTTACTGTCTTTTCCTAGAGTATGATACAGGCAGAATTGCTAACTCAAAACATAAGCCAAAACTGCTCATAGTAATCTGAGAGGAAAATAATACAGTCTAATAAATTAACACATATATTGTGTGTAAAAGAGTAGTAAATAAAATTGGTGATGAAATGAGTATCAAACCATGATGGTAAACATAGATGACAAGTGTTACTACCTATCTCCCATGGGCTTAGGATGGGTCTGAGCCTTCTTTCCTCATAATAGTCATATGAAAGATAACCTGTGTGTGAATGACATGTTGCCACACAGGTATACAATGAATATTCTTTTAAAATTTCCATTGCTGTCTTTAACTTTATACAGTATTGTCTATTGTATAAGCATAAACTCTGGAGCCAAAAATCATGAATTAGTTAATATATGCAAGATCTGCCCTGCTTTATTTGTGGTCTTGAGAAGTACTTAATCTATGTCTTGTCTTCTGTAAAGAGGAGATATAATAATAGCACTTAATTCAGGGGGTGATGTAAGACTCAATTATATATATTATATAGATAGATGATAGATAGTTATATACACATATGTGTGGCAATATATGTGCTAATTGCTATAATTACTACATAAATATTATTTTAAATTGTTGAAGCAAATTTTGGTGGTAAAGGCACCTCAAAGTAAGACATGTAAAGTTTGTTATTGATGCTGCATATCTGTTTCTTGTAATGTAAATTTATGTGTTTTCCTGTGTGTGTGAGAGAAGAGTATTTTTATCCCCCAAAACAAATATACATTTTTCTTAGCCGGTCATGGGCCATTTTCCACATGTTAGTTCATAGAGCTTGTTTAAGTAAGTGCAAAGGAAATGAAGTTATCCCCTGTATACTCTCAGAGCACAGCACCTTGAAATTGGAGATTAATAAGAAAAGAAATTCCAAGATCCTCACAAACACATGGAAATTGAAGAACACTCTCCTGAACAACCAGTGGGTTACAGAAGAAGTTTCTACAATTAAATGATGATGACAATACAACACAGAGAATCTACAGGATACAATGAAAGCAGTTGTATGAGGAAATTCATGGCAGTTAGCTCCCATACTAGGAAAACAGAACAAGTTCAAATAAACAACCTAATTCTGAACTTCAAGCTATAGAAAAAAGAGGAGCAAGACAAAGCCAAAGCTCATACAAGGAAGGAAATTATGAAGATTAGAACACAAATTCTTACAATGGAAACTAAGAGAATGATACAAAAACAATCAATAAATCAAAGTGGATTCTTAGAATGGATTAACAAAATTGAATGGTTCTTAGAATGGATTAACAAAATTGACAAAACCGTAGCCAACTTTATCAAACAAAGGAATGAAAAGGCTCAAATCCATGCAATCAAGAATGGAAAGGGCGAAATCACTACAGATCTAACAGAAATTCAAAGAATAGTACATATGGACTTTGGAAAGGTATACTCCAATAAAATGGAAAACAGAAGAAATGGATTGATTCCTAGACACATATGAATTCTTGAAATTGAATAAAGAAGATATAAAAATAAACACCCCAATATCAATCTGTAAAACTGAAAATATAATGAAATAACTTATTGACAAAAAAAAAGTCCTGATGGTTTTTCTGCTGAATCCTCCAAACTTGTAGAGAAGAGTGGCCCTTACTTCTCAAACATTTTAATGAAATCAAAAGGGAAGCAATACCCCAAAATTCATGCTAGGAGGCAACATTATCTTGATTCCAAAAGCAGAAAAAAACCCAACCAATAAAAAGACCTACAGGCCTATCTTCCTAGTGAACACAGATGCAAAATCTTCAGTAAGATACTGGCAAACAGATTACAGAGGACCATTAAAAAGAGCATACACCCTGACAAAGTTGGATTTATGCCTAGGATGCAAGTATGGTAAATATATGTAAATCAGTAAATGTAATACACTATATTAACAGACTCAAGGACAAAAACCATATGTTTATCTTAATAGATGCAGAAAAAGTATTCAACAAAATCCCATACCCATTCATGATCAAAACCGTATAAAAATTAGAATAGATCAACTTAATCTCAACCTGATGAAAGCTATTTATGAGAAACCAACTGACAGCACCATGTTAAATAGCCAAAGCTGAAACCTTTACCCATTAAGATCAGGAACAAGACAAGAATGTCCACTATCACCACTCCTGTTCAGTATAGTGCTGGAAACATTAGCCACAGCAGTTAGACAAGAGACAGAAATAAAAGGAATAAAGATAGGAAAGGAAGAAGCTGTCATTATTTGATGATGACATTTTACTCTATATAGAAGATCCTAAAAACTCAACCAAAAGACTGTTAGCCTTTACTGCTAGATTTAGTAGTGTAGCTGGATACAAGTTCAACACTCAAAAATTAATAGCTTTGTATACACAAAAAACAGACTCACTGAGAGAGAAATTGGGGAATCAGTTCCTTTCACAATAGCATCCACAAAATGGAATATATAGAAATCAATCTAACAAAGGAGGTGAAAGATCTCTACTCTGAAAAGTAGCATTCTGAAAAGGGAGATTGAAGAGTATATCAGAAAATGGAAAGACATCCCTTGTTCCTGAATAGGAGAAATGAAATTGCTATACTTCCAGAACTACTATGTAGATTCAGTGCAATCCCAATTGAAATTTCCACAGCTTATTTTACAGAAGTAGAGAAAATATTCTCTACTGAAACTAGAAGAGATCTAGAGTAGCAAAAGCAATTTGAGGCAGAGAGTATCATAATCCCTGATTTGAAACTATACTACAAAGCCACTATGATAAAAACTGCATGATACTGGCAAGAAACAGACCCAAGGATCAGTGGAACAGACTAGAAGATCCAGAAATAACTTCAGATACACTGAGCCACATCATCTTTGACGAATGAGCCAAACACCCTCAATGGAGGAAAGATAGCCTCTTTTACAAATGGTGCTGGAAGAATTGGGTTTCAACCTGCCAAAGACTAAAACTAGTTCTGTGTCTTTCACCATGCACTAAACTAAAATTAGAGTGGATTAGAGAACTAAATATTAGAAAGGAAACACTAAACATTCTAGAAAACAGGTCAGGTAGAACTCTTGGAGATACTGGCTTAGGGAAAGACCTTTTGAACAAATCCTCTGCAGCATGGGAACTAGCAAAAGGAATAAATTGGTATCTCATCTCATTAAAAAAGCTTCTACACAGCAAGATAAATCACCAGAAGAATGAAAGGACAACCTACAATATGGGAAAGAACTTTTACCAGTTGTTTCTCAGACAAAGGTCTACTATCTAGTATGTATAAAAGCTTTTTAAAAATAACACCCCCAATTTAAAGTCCCAATTCAAAAAGGAGCATCTGCAATGCACAGACATTTTTCAGACGAAGAAGTAGAGACAGCTAAGAAACATATGAAGATATGTTCAACATTGCTGGTCATTTGAGAGATGCAGATGAAAACAACACTGATATTCTATCTCACTCCACAAAGAATGGCTGCTATAATGAAGTCATTCATCAATAAATGCTAGTGGGGCTGTGGAGAGAAAGGAACCCTGCTTCACTGTTGGTGGGAATGTGGACTGGTGCAAGTACTGTGGGTATCCGTGTGATATTCCTCCAATCTAGGATTAGGGGTCCCATTTGACCCTGCTAATTCCCTGTTAGGTATATACACAAAAGAATTAAGATTCATATCACAGCGACATATGTGTACCCATCTTTGTTGCAGCTCAGTTTGTGATAGGTAAATCTTGGAAGCAACCCAAATGCCCATCAGCTGGAGACTGGATAAAGAAAATGTGTTCTTTTAAATTTTTTAGCAAAATGAAGTATTACTCAACCATTAAGCCTAATAAATTTGAGTCATTTATACTCAAATGTAGGTACCTAAGGACATACATGTAACTCCATATGTATGGAGTTGTGGTTACTGAGAGGGTAGGACAACGGGAAAAAAAAATGAGACTCAAGATGCATCTGTACTGTTACAAACTCTCAATGTTGAATGTGATCATACTGTCTATATAAAAAGTACCAAGAAAATCAATTAAAATAATTATGTTAAGTGGCTATTCCATGGTGTTTGAGCCAGACTGTTTGAATCCTATATCATCTCACAGAAATTTTACAAGTAGGTCAAGTAAATCTTTGTAAATTCTCTTAAATTTTTGTAGATGGGTTATCACTATTATCCAGGGTGGCTTTGAACATGTGAGTGTGAGAGATCCTACTGTTGCACTCTCCTAAATAGCTGGGACTATTGGAAGTCACCGCTACACCCAGCTGTATTTTTAGTTTCCATCTGTAAGATAAGGACAATAACAGTACCAGACTTTTGAGGACAAAATGGATTCAGATTAAGCCTTGAAATCCTTTCTTGGTAGATATGAGTATTAATCATTAGAAGTATGAATTATGATAATAAATGTCATCATAATGGCTATTACAATGATAATCTTTACTATATTCCACGTGTAGGAAGTGTTCTGAAAGCTTTATCTATTTAATCTTCAAAGAAGCCTTTGAAGTAGATACTAGCACTATGAGGCTTTTATATATATGAGGAATCTGAGGTACCATATGATTAAATATAATTCATACACTTGGAAAATTATAGTCAAAGCCATGACAGACCATAAGAAAAGGGGAACTTCAATCTTAATATTACTACTGGTATCTGAGGCACCTTCTTTTTTTATTATACAATCATGAATCAATAATTTTTATATTTATATTATGTTCACATGCTTATACTCCTGTTTTTATAAAATCAAGAATATTTTTAAATTTGGTATAAAAGCCAAAATACTAGATAAAACTAGTCTGTACTCTTCACACATCTAACTATTTGTTGCCCAATAGGCCTGGGTCTGGCCTTGTTCTCAAATTTAAGCCTTGGTGCTCACAGTTAAAAATCTTTATTGGCCTGGAGATTAGCTCAGTGGTTCCAGTGTCTGCCTGGCAAGCACAAGGTCCCTGGTTCAATCCCTGGTAACCACATATAACAATACTGGGTGTGGTGACTCCTGTGGTGACTGAACTATAAAGCAAGATCCTGTCTAAAAAAAAAAAGTTTTTATTGATCTAATAATATCATAAAAGTGTTTTTTTCTGGTAAGCACCCAAATTTTATTGGATGGTAAGTACTAGTTACAAATTAGGCATGGAAGGCTAGGGATTTAGCTCAGTGGCACAGCACCTACCTTCGAAGCATAAGGGCCCAAATTTGATGCTCAGTACCAGAAAAAATGGGTATGTAATACAGTACTTTTTTTCTAGAAAAAAAATGCTTTCAAAAGATACTTGTTAAGCAGTGATAGTTGAATCTGTATTTCCTTAATAGTATGTTGTCCAAAATTCTAAATATGGAAACTATGTAATCACCTGACTAAAAATTCAATTCACTTTCCCCTACTTTATTTCTCACAGATATGAGGATGAAGGTCCTGCTGGGCAGACTGAACCAGCTCCCCCACCAGACACTGGACGGTGTGTCCAGAAGGAAGCTCGGCCACCGCCGTGCTGCTCTAGAGGAAGAGTCTGCTCCACCTGCTCCCAGCACCGGCACCCCCATGGCCCAGGGACACGCCTGTGTTCCAGGCTCCCCTGCCCAGCAGGTACACCTGCCAGAGGCTGGGAACTGGAAAGAGGCACAAAAGCATTTGCTCAGATACCAGTTGGCCGGCACAGATCAGCTGCTGCTGCTGGGCCCAGACATCAGCCAAGATGGGCAGCAGCAGCAGCAGGGACAGAGTCTGCTGAGTGAGGACAAGGACAGCTTTGGCCTTTCCCAAGAGAAGAACACCCCCTGTGACACCACTGGGACATTCTGTTTCCACTCAGAACAGCCAGAAACTACTCAGAGGCATCTGTGATCAGGATGGGATGTGGCCAATGGCCTGAAAAAAAGTGTTGGAAATATTTTTAGATGATAAGTGTGGAAGAGGGGGCCTGACCTGTGTGGTAAACCAAAAAGGGGGAATGTGGACTCTGAACTCCTTTTATACATATAAAATAGGAAGGCAGTCCTGTAAATGCTTATATATGGGAAGAGTGTCTGATTTCTTTTTGTGTCTTGTCACTATCTTATTCCAGTGCTAGGTAAAGCACTTTTTTTAAGCTCCTGTTACTTTTTTTAAAAATTGAATTCTTTATTGGTACAATTTCTTTACATCTCACAATCACATTAGCATTGGGGAGTTTGTACCAGTATATGACACAAGTTAATTCTCATTTTTACCCATATCTGTACCCACCCACACCTCTCCACCCCCTATATACATACTCTTTTATTTTCTTTCAGAATCATATTTATTCCTTCCCCTCATTACATTCCCACACCAAATTTCCTATGGAAATTTCCCATTCTACAAAACCTGTCATACTTTCTAGACCTCATTTGCATCTACAAGTGTTCATACCAAAGAGAAGATCCGCATGTATATAGGGGGTGGGGAGGTGTGGGGGGGTAGGGATATGGGTAAATATGAGAACTGACTGTGCCATACATTGGTACAAATTCCCCAATGTTACGTGTGATTGCGAGATGTATATAAATTGTACCAATAAAGAATTCAATTAAAAAAAAGAAGATCTGGTATTTGCCTATCTGTGATCTATTTATTTCACTTATTACTGTGTCTTCCAGGTGTCTCCATTTGCACATAAATGAATCAATCTTGTCATTCTTCATGGCACAATAATACTCCTTTTTATTAAAAACACACACACACATCTCCTTTATCCAGTCTCCAGTTGATGGGCATTTGGGTTGTTTCCAAAATTGAGCTATCACAAACTGAGCTGCTATGAACAAGGGTGTACGTCTGTCTTTCCAATGTGATTTTTAAAATTATTTTGGGTATATTCCTAGCAGGGGGATAGCAGAGGCAAATGGGACCTCTAGTCCTAGTTTTCTGAGAAATCTCCACACAGATCTCCACAATGGTTGCACAAGTCTGCAATCCCACCAACAGTGGAGAAGGGTTCCTCTTTCCCCACAGCCATGCCAACATTTATTGTTGGTTGATTTTGTGATAGCAGCCATTCTTTGTGGAGTGAGATGAAATCTCAGTGTTGTTTTCATTTGCATCTCTCGAATGACCAGTGATGCTGAACATTTCTTCATATGCTTCTTGGCTGCTTTGACTTCTGCCTCTGATAAGTGTCTGTTCATTTCAGATGCCCATTTTTGAATTGGGTCTTTAAATTTGGGGAGGTTGATCTGTTTAAGTTCTTTATATATTGTAGATAGTAGCCCTTTGTCTGGTAAACAGCTAGCAAAGATTTTTTCCCATGTTGTTGGTTGCCTTTTAGCAGTGCCAGTGACTTCTTTTGCTGTGCAGAAGCTTTTCAGTAGGATGAGATCCCATTTGTTGATTCTTTCTGCTAGTTCTTGTGCTATAGAGGTTTTATTCATAAATTCTCTGCCTAAGCCAATGTCTCCAAGAGTTTTACCTAACCTGTTTTCCAGCAGGCTTATTGTTTCTGTTTTAATGTTTAAGTCTCTTATCCATTGTGAATTTAGTTTTGTGCATGGTGAAAGAGATAGGTCTAGCTTTAGTTTTTGGCAGGTTAAATCCCAGTTTTTCCAGCACCATTTGTTAAAGAGGTTGTCTTTCCTCCACTGGGGATGTTTGGCTCCTTTGTCGAAGATAAGGTGGCTTAGTGTATCTGGAGTTGTTTCTGGGTCTTCTAATCTATTCCACTGGTCCTCGGGTCTGTTACTTTGCCAGGCTCCTCTTTCTTTTTTACTCAGTTTGAACTTATAATGTCTGTGATTTTATTTTACCAGTTTAATAATCACGTAACACTGATTTATATTAGAAGAAATTTTTATTAAAGTTCCCCTGAGATGAGGACCCATAGAAATTTGGGCTTGCCTTATGGGAAACTGTGAAAAGATCTAGTCAGCCACAGTTATTTCTGTAGTATACAGAAACACATTCCTTTACTCTGTAAAAACATTGCAGGGACAAGAGAACATCCTGGTCCTGATATGTCAGAGCTTAGCTTCCAACCTCAAGACCACTTCCAGCTTTTCCACAGGTGAATTTTATTTCATGACTTAAATTCAGTCATTTTTGGGAGCTCACATCAGGGCAAGCAAAGGACTTTGAATTTCATAAGTACTTCCATTTGAAAATTTTATTTTCATGGGCTTCATTGAGATTTTAAAGAGAAAGTGTAAAAATACCAAGTTTGGGGAAGGAAATTATCTGTGGACTACAGTTACATTTTTCAGTGGTTTTCTCCATTAGTACATGGAGCAAATTTGCAACTAGAGGAAAACTATACTTAGAGACCAGATACCCACGTGACCAAGTGGATCATCAACTAACTCCTTCATCAAGCTACTGCTTTTTTTTTTTTTTTTGGTAAAAAAATGTGCAGAGCTTCCAAGAAAAGGAAGGTGAGATCCCTTCAGGTGCTACCCTTCTAGTCTGTTCTAAGATTAAGGGAGAGAAGAGCAAAGAATCATGCATTGATTAAGGATACAAAGTTGATTTAGCTTCATTTACATATTTGCATTGGGCTTCTGTCTGTTGAAAGGAAGGACACATTTGGCAGCCTGCCTCTGTCCTTGGCTCTGTACCTACAAGTCTTTATACTTCCAAGAATATAAAGCAAAGTTAGCAGAAGTGAGAAGAAATTTCATAAAAGCTTTGCTCTCACCTTTTCCTGAGGTATAAACCGGGATTTCTCAATTTCTGAAAGATGAAGGTGGTATCCTGCACTGGAATTTGAATAGAGGAAGAGAACACAGTCCCCTGTTGCCACATTTTAATAATGAATCCCTTGGGTGACGAAGAACTGGCAGGAAGCCTTCCTCTGTAGTGCATCTATGGGGAGGTGTATGTGATCCCGGCATGAGTTACCAGGAACAATCTCGTCCTTTTTGTCTATTCCCAAAGTGTCTGTGGCTATCATATCCCAAGGGTGTCCTGAATGGAGGTAGGTGACTTCTCTATAGCACAATGGTGGGTTCTGAGGGACATAAAGGCAGATACTGAGGTTTGTGTCTCTAGGAGACTATAGCCTACACTGTGTGTGTGTGTGTGTGTGTGTGTAAGGAGGTAACTGTAGAAATTCACTCTGAAGGTGTAAGCTGGGATACTAACAGTGCCTGAAAACACAGCAAAACAAAACAAAACAAAACAAAGCAAAACAAAAACAGCTTGAAAAACTTAGGCAGAATATTACTTCTGTAGTCTAGTCTGCATCATAACATTTCTTTATTTCATTATAGTTTCCTGGGCTGGAAAAGTCATTTCCCTCCATACATTCTCCAGTATACACATCAGAGTCTCACAGAGCTCTAATTTTTCTTGCACAAAAACATTTCAGAAGTTAAGGATTAGAACATGATGGCAGTTTTAGTCTTTGCAATATCTGCTGAAAGATGATAATTTCTTTAGAAATACAACTTCCTAGGTCACTCTAATAACTTTCTTCATACTACATATTTTAGCTTAGGCCTTTCTGATGCTCTTTACTATAGCAGAGAGTCTTTACTGTATTTAAGCTGCACTGTGGGAGTTTTAGCATGATGCCTCACAGCTACTACATTACCCTGGCTCAAAATATTGTTCCTCTTTCTTGTTTTTCTAACACTGTGAAAGATGTCTCTGCATTAAGCTCACAAATCCAACAATTACCCAGCATTCCTTGCTAAATATTACTCTTCTCAGTGAGATACCAGGTCTGTCCTTTTTACCTCTTTTCCTTATCTTTCCCTCTATGCATGCTCCATGTGCCATAAAACCAATGTCTCTAGAAGCCAAATTTTACCTCATCTGTCTGTAAAAGGCTAATCAGAATTAATTTTTAGTTCCATCCAGCAAAGCCAGGGATCACTGTGCCCTTCATCTTCTGGGTCTGAGTAGCAGTTAGAGATATCTAGAATAACCTTTAGAGCCATGGCACCTGATGTGAAACTTCAGAGTCCAGTCAGACCCTACCCTCCACCAGCTCAGAGGAAAGCTAGTTCTCATTTTCATCCTCAAAAAATGGGGGAAACTGGGAAATCTCTGGAGTCAAAGAAAGCAACTCTTAGTTCATTTATGTGTGAAGATAAGACAATTAAATAGAGTACCATGGTAGGCCAACCCCTAACTTCTTCAGATGGTTAATATGGTAACTGAGGGAATACTTCCAAGCACGGAAAAGCCATTCCCCTTACCCAAAGAAATACTTAAATGATAATTATGTTATTTCATTCTCTCTTTTTGCAGTCAGGTCCTGATTTTTAAAAATTGTTGGGACTCTTCCTCAAGAGACTGACTATGCTAAAATTCCAAAGAGTTAAAAAAAATATTGGAGAGTAGATTTTCAATGCTCATTCCTCAAGAAAATGTGTGATGGGCCGCATATCTTAATTATCTTAATTAAGCTTTTTCACAGTGTATACATATTTCAAAATATGTTGTACATCATAAATATAAACATTTTTTTTTGTGAAGCAAACACATACAAAGCTCTTTGTAAGTACTTATGTGTACCAAAATTGAGAAAGAGGGGAGCCAAGGAGTTTGGACCATATCTCCACACTTTTGGAACTGTATCCAGTGAAAACCCCAGACTGACTTACTGTCATATTCATGAATTCTCTGGAGCTTCTTTTTTTCAAGCACCACTATCCTCTCTGGACATTTTCTTTCTTTAGTTTCCTCAGAGTTATCTGTATATTTGCAATTATCTCTCAATAAACAACAGGATAAAGACTCAAATCTTGATCTCTGATATTAAGCTTACGGTCTTGGCTAGCCCAGTCTGACACAGTACAGAGGAAGAGACATGTTAAGGTTCAGGGTTTTTATTATAGGTTGCCAGCTCTCTTGCAAAGGACTGATTGTATTTCCCTCAAATTCTTATATTGAAACTCTAGTTTCTTTCTTTTTTTCTTTCTTTCTTTCTTTCTTTCTTTCTTTCTTTCTTTCTTTCTTTCTTTCTTTCTTTCTTTCTTTCTTCTTTCTTTCTTTTCTTTTCTTTCTGTGTTTATTTATTTTTTATCTTTATTGACCCACTGTATATGCACATCATGATCACACTCAATGTTGGGAATTTGTACCAGTATATGCCACAATTTGATTCTCATTTTTTCCCATTTCTCTACCCACCCCACAATTCCTCACCCCCTAAAAAAATAACCTTTGCTTCCCTTTTTTAATTACCATCACATTTTTTCTTTACCCCTCATCACTCCTCCACCACATTTCCCTTGGAATATTTTCTATTTCACAGTATCCATCATACATTCTCATTAACAGCTTCAGATTCTTATACCAGAGAATAGATACAATATTTACATATCTGTGAACTATTTATTTAATTTATGAGTATGTCCTGAAGGTGCATCCATTTGAATATAAATGACTCAAACTTATCATTATTTAAGGCAGAGTAATACTCCATTTTATAGAAAAACCACAACTTTTGTATCCAGTCTCCAGTTGATGGACATTAGGGTTGTTTACAAGACTGAGCTATCACAAACTGAGTTGCTATGAACATGGGTGCACATACGTCACTATGATATGACTCTTTTAATTCTTTTGTGTATATTCCTAGCAAGGAAATAGCAGAGTCAAATGGGACCTCTAATCCTTGTTTCTTTAGGAATCTCCATGCTGACTTCCATAGAGGACTGACTTCCAGTCTACATTCCCACCAACAGTGGAAGAAGGATGAAACCCTAGTTTCTAATGCCGTGGTATTTGGGAGTAGGGTCTTCAAAATGTACATAGGATTATATTTGAGAATGGGCATTCATTATAGGATTATTACCTAATAAAAAGAGGAAGACATATGAAAATCTCCCTCTATCTCTGTCTGCCTTTCTGTTTCTGTCTCTCTTGTCTCTTTCTGTCTCTATTTCTGCCCCCCCCTTCTTCCTTGCTGCATGAAGGCACAATAACAAGTTGCTCACATGCAAACCAGAAAGATAGCCTTTATCAGAAAATGAATCTACTGGCAACTTGATTTTTAGACTTCCCAGTCTGGAGAACTATAAAAATAAATGTTTTTTGTTTAAGACGTTCAGACTGTTAACAGTCTGAATTGACTAAGACACTCACAAGTACTCAATTATCAATACACAACCTGTCCTTTCTCTTTGCAGTTCTATACTTTAAAGTCTGGCAAATTTGAAATGAAATCTTACTGTTATTTCTAATGCATTAAACTTAATATATTTTTACACTCTTGCCTCAATCCAGTCTCACTCATCTGATATTTTTTATTGGCTACTGTGATCAATAATAACAAGATTTTATTAACAATCATGTTATATTATTCTTTTAATATTTATTTTTTTCAAAACTAATTTTAATATTTGAATTTTATTTTATAAACATATGTTCAGCAACTATTTAGATACATGTTTATACTTAGTTTGCTTCTATGTTTATAGGTAATCTTTTATACAATGGTTCATATATATTTATAATCCCATAATTTTATTTTATATTAATATAGTAAAATATATTTTCTTGTCTCTCTTTTTCAAAGAAAGGCAGCTTTTGAGCCCTTTCAACCTGAAAATGACTTGGTTAATATAGAATATTTTCATCAGATCTCTGCTTTGGAAAATTAAGGAAACAGTCCAGTATTTGCTGATTTTAGTTCCTTAGAAAAGAAGACAAAAGACTATGTGGGTTTTGTTTCTGTCTAGAAATAGCATGATAACCATAATATCTTTTCCTCCATATTATTTTAACTTAACCACTCTGATAATTTGCTGAAAATGAAATTACTTTAGACTTTCTATTACATAGTCTAATTGTATACTAGTCAATAACTGCAAAATGAAGACATAATATATATATATATATATATTTTTTTTTTGAGACAGGGTCTTGCTTTGTAGTTCAGGCTGGCTCTGAGCTCACTATGTAGTCCAGGCAAGCCTCGAACTCAGCAATCCTCCTGTCTCTGCCTCCCGAGTGCTGGGATTACAGGTGTGAGCCACCACGCCTGGCAAGACATAATATTTTTAACAAAAGGAAAAAGTCTTCATAGGGAAGAAAAAAACCCACCAAATTAAGAAAGATAGATTTTATATATATATATAAAATTTTATATATAGATAGATTTTATATATATATATAGATAGATTTTATATATATATATATATATATATATATATATATATATATATATATATATATGACATTTTAGACAAGGGGAAATGTGTAAGTGTGACTAGAAGAATTCCTCACCGCTAGGTCATAGATTCTTCAATGTTGAATTATTGCTGTTAAATACAAGAAATAAAAGGCTAACTGAATAATTAATAACCATTTTAAGCATATGAAATTGTATTAAAAAATGGCCAAAGTGCTTTCAACGTAGACTGGGACAGATGGAAGGATACGGTAACATATGAGGCTTTAGGAAAAAAAATGGATTGCTTAGAAAATTATCAGTAAATACTCTGAATATTTCAGCATCTTACTCTTTTGAAATTTTAAGGCATAGTTGAATGTTCCTTCTTTCATCTAAGTTATACTCTGAGAGGTCATGGAGTAAATAACCTTAAATTCTCTCTTTTCCGCATATGCCAAATGAGGCTTGGGTATGAGAGTCCCAGCTAATACTGTCACCAAATCAGTTCAGCAAGCTGTGCTGTCCCAGACACTGTGCTCCTGATAGCTCCACTCAGACCTTACAGATTCCCAGGTGTGTTCTCACATGGCTGGATGCCCAGGAGTCCATAAGGACATACTCACATACCATGCTGAGTCCATCTAGACCATACAGAGGGTAACCGTGGTAACCTTGTTTTGTCTGAACAGCCTGAGATTCCACCAGAACTTTGAGAATGTCTCTGTAGATCCTTCCTTTACTTACTAAGTCAAGTGAAGGAAAAAACACTTTGATTTAGACAGATATTATAAACAAACCACATTTTTGTTTGTACATCTTTTCTGATCAATAGAAAGTGAGTACAATTTATACAGCTCATTTTTTAATGGATAACATGGATTGAGACATTTCATAAAAATATATCTCACTTGTTTCCTGACTAAGTAAACCCTTCTCTGGGTAATGAAATCTTAGTCCCTTTTGACAAGCTTTCTTATTTCTGAGTTTCAGCAAAAACATGGCCATGATAAGATTTTATGTGACTCATAGTGACCTTTTAGGCCCTCTTGATTCTCAAATGCTTATAATCAGAACCTTCTGAGTCACCAAGATACTTAGAAGTCATTAACTAACATTAGTAATAGCAATGAGCTGTTCTCCTCATGTACAGATGATGCATGAACTCATGCAAAGATCATATAAGAGACAATATAATAAGGGCATTTAAAGTCATCTCCATATCAGGCAACTGATGTCACATGCATGATTAACTTATGCAGCAAAAGGATACCGTGAGTGTGATTAGGCTTATTAATCAGTTGAGCCTAATAGGAGAACATTTTTGAATGGACTTCACCTCATCATAGGAACCCTTTAAGAAAGTTTTTGCTGTCTGATGGCAGAGAAAGTTAGAGTTGTTTCAAATGTGGAGAGGATTATGAATATGACCATCACTTTGAAGACAGAAGCCACTAGTGAAGGATGCTCATGGGAAGGCCATATGGAACAGGAACTGCAGGACTGTCGCTACAAGGAAATTGGTCCTTCCAGCAGCCAGAGTGAGTCAGGATGAAATGAGACAACTCTTCCTAGGACACTCTGGTAAAAACCTGGCCCAGCTAATTTCTTGATTTCAGCCTTGCAGGAGTATAAGAAGAAAAGCCAGTGCAACCCATCGGTCTTCTGTCCTATAGAACTGCAGTCTAGTGAATGGGTGTTGATTAAACCAGTGTTCCTAGGTAATAGAAAGCTAACACAGACACAGTGGTTTCCGTGAGAAAATAAGAATTTGGCTTTCTCCTTTTATCTTTGCTTTTATCTCTTGATTGTCTTTTTCAACTGCCATGTATCATTCATTTCCAGACGTCTGGAAATATCAACTACCCGTGCAATTGGAAATGCCCCCTCCCCCCAGGGAGGCAGCCAGATCACCTCAGCCTCCAGGAGCTTCCTCACCACTCCCACTGGCACCAGCTCAGTCCAGCACGGAGGAGACTGGCTGGTCTGCCCTCGAGCCTCAGTAGGTTTGTCTCCATCACTGAAATCTTAAGACAAAGCCAGTGGACCCCTTTCTTCTCCTTTCGACTTCTCATTTCCCAGTCTCTTTCCCCAACTAGATTCTGACAGAAGTTATTTGCAGCATTCTCATCTAGTCCATGAGTGACAGGAGACTGGTGTCAAGTGAGAAAATGAAATGTAAATTTTATTAAACATCCCTTCTCATCTCTGCGTATCAATCCAGATTCCAGCCGAACACAGCAAATCAAATCCTGTCTATGGCAGGCCTCGGGGCACACGGAAAATCATTTCTCCTTAATACTGTTCCCTCCTAGTAAAATATTTTTCTGTTTAGTAAATGAAAATTTTAAATGCAAACCCTGTATTAATCCCACTGAAAAGCATATCTTCAAAATTAACATTTGAAGGGGGAGCAGAAAAGAGAAGAGGAAAGATTTGGGGGTAAGGGAAGAGAAAAGGGATGGGGAAATGGAATTGTGTCTAGTCTGGTAGCTGTGCAGGGATGCATATCCACAGAACAAACGGCAGCATTCTTTGAAAGCTTGGACTGTGAGGACATTTATCTACATGCTGTCCTGTCTCAGAGATAATAAAGATCTTAAATCTGATACACTGCCTTGAAATAGCATTAGAAATATAGATACTTCATTTTGGATGTGAATTGCTGGCTTCTGTGTGATTTTGACAGGTGGTTCTGTGCCTAGGGAAAAAAATCTTAGTCTGGGGCCTTAAAATATGGTTAACTTTAAAAGAATTAATTGCATATTTCAATAAAAAACAAAATTGTAGACGTAATTAAATTAGCATTTAAAATATCTTACAATACTATTTTCCATGTTCTGCTTTATTATCATAGATAAAAATGATGAATACTATTGTTAGTTTAAAATGGAAGAATAATACTCTATTTTAAATTTAAATATTAAATATAATTGTCTACAAAAATAAAATCTCATAAAAATAGGTAGTTAATATTCTTTTCATTTTATGGAAATACTGGGAGTGATTTTTTTCAAGAGAGAAAAGTTTGCATAGGAAAAATATTAAGAGATTATCATAGGTTATTACCATGTGTTCCCAAAAACAAGACCTACCTGGAAAATAAACTTCAGCTGTAATTAGTAGCTGGTCATTAACATGACTATGGTTATGTCACACAAAAGATTACACATTGCTACTCTTTTGTTTGGTGGCTACTCACTAATGGCAAGGAAAGACAGGTCATACTGACTGGGCGGGAATTTTTGATTGCTAGTTAGGTCTTATTTTCAGGGAGACACAATAGGAGGAACTTTGACCATTAAATTATTCGTCCTTTTTATGAGAAAATATGAACATGTGTAATTTTAGTGTTGTATCACTTTATAAGTTTTTGTGTCATTTTCTGGCCACATAATTACATCTTCTCCTGAAAGATTTTTGGTCTATGCACAGTAATTGCATATATGCATGAGGTACAGTATGATAATTATATGTGTGTGTGTGTGTGCACAATAATAATCAAATCAGGGTAATTAGAACTTATCTAAGACATTTTTTATATCTCTGTATTGAGAAATTTTGAAGTACTCTGCTCTAGGGCTGGGGATTCATCTCAAATGTTACCATACCTACCTTGCAAACATAAGGGCCCAAGTTTGCTCTCAAAAAGAAAAAAAAATAATTTATTCTAGTTATTGGTAAAATATATGTTAATTAATTTTGAACTATTGTACTTTGCTGTGATGTAGAACTTTAGAACTTATTCTATGGTACTCTAGTTACTCATTATCAGACTCTCCCTGCTTCTCTTTCCTAATCCCTAGTAACCACTATTCAATTCTCTTTTACTATGGCCTCAACTTTGTAAGCTTTCATATATGAGTAGATGTGATACAGTATATGTTTTTGACTTTCTGTGCCTGACATATTTCATTTAATGTAATGTCCTACAGTTTCACCCATGTTGTCATAAGTGACAATATTTCATTCTTTTATATAGACACATGATAGTCCATTTTGTATTTTCTTTATCTATTTCTCTGTTGGCGAACATATTTTGGCTGTTGCAAATAGTACTGCAAAAATGTGAGAGTGCAAATATCTCTTGATGCACTAATTTTATTTCCCTTGGGTAGCTGGCTCATATGGTAACCCTATGTTTAATTTTTTTTTTTTTTGCAACTTCTGTACTGTTTTCAACAAAGGCTGTAATTCTGAGGAACTTTCCAGCAGTTTTCCATTATGGTTGTACTAATTTACATTCCTACAGAATTAGAGGACTTTCTCCTTTTCTACATCCTTACAAATATTTGTGTGTGTGTGTGTGTGTGTGTGTGTGTGTGTGTGTGTGTTTGAGACAGAGTCTCATTTTGTAGTTCAGGCTGGCCCTGAGCTCTCTATGTAGCTCACGCAAGCCTCAAACTCAGCAATCTTCTTGCTTCTGCCTCTGGAGTGCTGGGATTAGAGGCATGAGCCATCATGCCTGGAAAGTATTTGTTTTTTTGTCTCTTTGAAAGCAGATATTCTAAATGGAGTGAGACATCTTATTATACTTTTGATTTGCATTGTCCTAGTGAGTAATGATACTGGATATTTTTCATAGACTTGTTAGTCATTTTTTTTTTTTTGAGACAGGGTCTCGCTTTGTAGTTCAGGCTGGCTCTGAGCTCACTATGTAGCCCAGGCAAGCCTCAAACTCAGCAACCCTCCTGCCTCTGCCTCCTGAGTGCGGGATTACAGGTGTGAGCCACCACGCCCGGCACTGTGGTATGTGGCATTGATTGCTGGTGGGTGAGTCTCCATGCCCAGCATTGTATGTGAATTCAGGACCTTGCTCTTGCGAGTGGGGCACAGGAACCCCTGAGCCAACCCTCTGGCCCATTGCACATTTTTTTTAAATAAATTGAATTCTTTATTGGTACAATTGATATACATCTCAAAATCATGTATAACATTGGGGAATTTGTACCAGTATATGCCACAAGTTAATTCTCATTTTTACCCATATCCCTACCCACCCACACCTCCTCACCCCCTTTATACATGCTCTTTTATTTTCTTTCTGTATCATATTTATTCCTTCCCCTCATCACATTCCCACACCAAGTTTCCTATAGAAATTTTACACTCTATAAAAGCTGTCATACTTTCTAAAGCTCATTTGCATCTACAGGTGTTCATGTCAAAGAGAAGATCTGGTAATTGTCTATCTGTGATCTATTGATTTCACTTATTAGTATATCCTCCAGGTGTCTCCATTTGCACCTAAATGGATCGATCTTGTCATTCTTTATGGCAGAGTAATACTCCATTTTATCATTTTATAAAAAAACCACATCTTCTTTATCCAGTCTCCAGTTGATGCACATTTGGGTTGTTTCCAAGATTGAGCTATCACGAACTGAGCTGCTATGAACAAGGGTGTACATCTGTCTTTCCAATGTGAATTTTTAAATGATTTTGGGTATATTCCTAGCAGGGGGATAGCCGGGTCAAATGGAACCCCTAGTCCTAGTTTTCTGACAAATCTCCACACAGATCTCCACAATAGTTGCACAAGTCTGCAATCCTATCAACAGTGGAGAAGAGTTCCTTTCTCCCCACAGCCATGCCAGCATTTAGCATTGGTTGATTCTGTGATCACGGCCATTCTTTGTGGAGTGAGATGAAATCTCAGTGTTGTTTTCATTCACATCTCTCGAATGACCAGAGATGTTGAACATTTCTTCATATGTTTCTTGGCTGCTTTGACTTCTGCCTCTGAGAAGTGTCTTTTCATTTCACATGCCCATTTTTGAATTGGGTCTTTAAACTTGGGGAGGCTGATCTGTTTGAGTTCTTTATATATTGTCAATAATAGCCCTTTATCTGATAAACAGCTAGTAAAGATTCTTTTCCCATGTTGTTTGTTGTCTTTTAGCAGTGCCAGTGACTTATTTTGCTGTGCAGAAGCTTGTCGGTAGGATGAGATCCCATTTGTTGATTCTTTCTGCTAGTTCTTGTGCTATAGAGGTTTTATTCATAAAGTCTCTCTTTCCTCACTATTTTGTTGTTGAGATTTTGGAGTTCCATGTGTATTAGTCTTTCATTGTTTGTAAACTTCTTCCATTCTAGGGGTTGTCTCTTCACTATATTATTTCCTTTGTTATACAGAGGTTTCTTAGTTTTTTATAATTCCATTAGTTTTTTTTATTTTTGCCTATATTTTGAAATCTTACGGCAAATTTACTTCTAATCATTTTAAATAATTTTGTTCTTATGTTAAGTGGTAAAAAAATTGAGAAGTTACTTTATAGTTGCATTTAGACCATATGTTCTGATTTGTCTGAGACTGAAACGTTTCACACTGTATGGAGCTTTTATCCATAAAACCAGGAAACTTCAAAAGTCCCAGGCCAACTGTGAGGAACTAGTAACCCTAAAAGAGCAATTCCTCATCATTGAATAAATTAATATCCTAGACTAGATATATTTACTGCTCCTCCTCTCTGAGAGTGTAGTTCCCAGCTTCATGGGGGCAGCATCCCATGCAAGAAAGCAGGGAGGACCAATATTACGGGTGCTAACAGCATATGCACTAATGTCTCCAAGGATGATTCCTGGAAGCTACTAATGAGGCATTTCTAGTTTTCAGTTCAGTAGATTTAAGTCATGTGGATATGCATATCTTCAAGGAAGCTTGAAAATGTAGCTCTTATTTTTAGTAAGCTTGTGTTCAGCTGTGGACAAAGAGGAGAGTAGGGACTGGTGTAAAACTTTCAGTCTCTGAATGCGTGCCTCACAAGGCAGTGACTTACTAGCAGAGTGAATGTAAGTGTTGGAAGAGTTCATATAGGAAAAAAATCGCTTTCCTGCTTCAGACTTTAGGCCAGAGCCATGTTTCTGATGCACAGTAATCCTTCCTTATCCATGGCTTTGCTTTCTGCACATTTGGTTAGCCTAGGTAAACTACAGTCTGAAAATATTGAGTGATATTTTGGAAATAGTTTGTATGAAGAGATTTCAAACCACCCTGCTTTATCCCCCTGGAGAGTGAATCATCACTGTGGATAGTGCAGTGACACTGCAGCCTTAGGACTGCAGAAGGACTTTCACAGGGTTGGTATAAGAGTAACTCTCATTTCGCTTCATAATTGCCCCAGAATGCAAGAGCAGTAATGATGCCAGTGAAAACATGCCAAAGAAAATCCATGGCATACAGAAGTTAGGTGAAAATATAGATGTTCTCAATTTGGGAATGAAACATGAAATTGTATGTGGAGATGGCTAAGATCAACAGGATAATAAAATATTTGGAGCCGGGTGTGGTGGCTCACAGCTATAATCCCAGCACTTGGGAGGCAGAGACAGGAGGATTGCTGAGTTTGAGGCTTGCCTGGGCTACATAGTGAGCTCAGGGCCAGCATGAACTACAAAGTGAGACCCTGTCTCAAATAAAAATTTTTTTGGAAACCTCATTTACAAAACTTTTACCATATGTTATAATTGTTTTATCCTATTGTTAGTTATGGTTGTTGATCTTTTATTGTGCTCCATTTTCAGTTAACTCTAGCAGAGGTTTGTATACAGGCCCATGACTGAATACCACAGATAGTGCTAGGTAAGCAAGGGGGTGTCTAGAAATATATCTCTGGTGGATAGAGGGAAAACTAATATATTTGCAAATAAAATTTTAAATATTTATGATGCTGCCAAGCAATGAGAAGCAGAATAAGTTACCAGTAAATATTTGTTGATTGTTTGCTATTGTAAATCTTATAGAAGAAAAATAATTTTGGGCTTCAGTTTTTGCCTGCAATACCTAGATATATCTTTTTTTTTTTACAGTGTTCCTGCCAAAATGGTTAGACATTTAAATGTCAAAATAAGTTTAGGCATTCCTATGCCAAAGTAATAATGACAACAAAAATTCCCTAGCTATTGACAAAAAAAGAAATATTTAAATCAAGTTTGATGAGTCTTTTTGATTAAAGATCCATTAAAAGTTATGCTCCAAATTATAATTGCATTATTAACAATTAGTAAAACATATAATGTGCAAATAGAACATGATCTTATCTAAATCTGTATGTGTTTATGTTCATATTTGTACTTGTCTGTCTCAGTTCACAGGAGTTATCCCTGATAGTATTATTTATATCTTTAACTTTTCTGTTTTTGTACTATCCTGAAATTTTAACAATTTAACGTGTTACTTTTTTAATGAGACTTCTGAAAAAAATCAAGTGAAGTCAGCTTACATAAGGACTGGAAATCTCAGCTTCCACCCTAACAAATGCACCTCTGAGTAGATGCTGCGCTGGAACGTTCACTGAAGTTCCCTCACACAGTTGCCCTCTCTTCCCTGCCCTTTCTCCCTGTGGGTGAGTCAGCGCCAGAAGACTGAGAACAATTTTCACCTTGGAGAAGACTTGGGGTTCATTCTCATGCTGAAGAGGTCATGCAAGTGTGGTCCCTTGTCAAGTCTCTCTTATTTCCTGCTTTCATTCTGTTTCTTTGTTGTAATGCTCATCCAAAGCTAGTATGAACGTGATCTACTCATCAAAGTACAATTAAAAAATTTTCTACCCAGTCTAGTTGGGGATATGCTACTCCTCCTCCTCTCCCAACAGTTGTCAAATGTCTGCGTAGAGATGGAAAAGTATTTGTGAGCCTTCAGCCTGCAGAGGATGGCAGCATAATAAACATGATCCCGACTCGACCCAATATTAGTGATGGTGCTGGGAAGCCAGCCTGGCTTTGGACTGCCTGAAGGCAGTGGTGATCCCCTGCTTGTCCTATCTGTCAGTCTATTTGATCTCCAAATGAATTGCTTTTGATAACAGCTATATAAATGCAGAACTGATCCGCTGGGCCTTCTTAAATGAGACTCCTCGCTTTCATCTCCCAGTCATTTCAAAAAGCAGATAGACTTGTTAGAGGTTTTAATGCAATGATTTGTGTTTTATCTTGCCTGGTTTGAGGCAGCATTTATTTAGCCCTAAATTCTTTTCTAACTTCTATGTGAGAAGAGAAATATTTGAATACACAATATTTGGGCTTCTCATTTTTTAATTTTTAAATAAATCTAACAGTATGTGGTTTCATGTTTTGTTTATGAAAAATACCAAACTTTATTTTAAGGAAAGAGGACAGGAGAGAGAAAAATCACATGCTTGACAATATAAATTTTAAAGTAATAAAAAACTAACAATTAACATTCTTCTACCTAATGTCTAACAGAAACAGTAATTAATTAAAACAAAGGAAAATGAAATTTCTCACAGATATGCACATGTTTACATAACCTATAAAGAACATTCCATGAAATTTTCATTATTTTTCCCCTCCCTCCTTTAAGAATGAAGATAATTTTTTGTGGTGATGAGGACTGAACCTAGGGCCTCATACGGCCTAGGAAAGCGCTATACCCTTGAGCTACAATTCCAGTCCAGAAGACTCTTACTAAAGAGACTGTAGTATAATTCATGATTTAGAGGATTTGTTTGAAGCTTTAACTATTTTATTCTAATGTGTTAGAAATCATATTAAGAGGATCTAGTTAAAGGGAAAATAAAACCTTGTAGGAGAATGAAGTGAAACTTAATTTTATATAAAGATATATCTTCATAAAAATGTTGAAAGAAACATAATGTAAATTGTGTTTTGGTGTGTAACTCAAACTACCTGGAAGAATTGGAATAAGCTGATATTTTAAATTATGACAAAAGACCAGGACTCGCTGAGGAGGTTCTAGTAACGTTCTCTTTCCTCATTACCTATAATCTTTAATTAATTTTCAAGTACCATGGATCCAGAAACACTTACTAAATCATTTCTGTACTGAAACCTCTCTGAACTATGGGTCATACCACTCTGCCACACCCTGTCTGTTTCATTGAAAAAGCATTAGGAATCACCTGGCAGTGGCACTCTTGGCCTTAAAAGCCAACGTTAGGAGTTGGCACAGCAGTTAACAGGCAAAGAGAGCCTCTCCTATAAATGTTGATGAAAATTGAAACTGACTGGGAGAATGAAGAAAATTATAGACTCCAGTCATTGTTTTGGGTTGAAGTCAAATTTTGTTGTCTCAGGACTGCCCATGAGCTGAGTCACACCAAAAGATCAAGAAAGGAGCCACATTAATTGGTGAATTATTGGGATGGATGTCTTCTACTGAGCCGGACCTGCTGCAGGGGAAGTGTGGAAGGGAACCAAAGTGGGACCTGTAGTGGAGTTCTGTAGAGTTTGGCCTGGTATCTGACCAGAAATCTGACAGAATCTCACTGGAATACATATAGTTCACTGAGGTCAATGGACTTGGCTGGGCATACTGCTTTCTAGATTGCATACCATTCATAGTAGAATCCCACATGACAGTCAACTTTTTTCTCTCTCACCTTTTCTCTCTTTTTACTTCTCTTTTCTTCTTCATTTCTCTCCTTTGTTGTTCTTGTTTCTGTCTTCATGTGACTTCTAGCCCTATCTCATCTCTCTTTTTATTCTTCTATTCCCCCCAACTCCTAATTCTTTTTTTCCAAGAGTAAAGCCATTACTTTGAAGGGCTTACTATCTATAAACATATTTATGGTATGTCTTTATTCCAATGGAATCATGTGTAGTTTATGGAGTTAAAGGCATCAAAATCATTGCTACCACAATCTGTCATCTCCTAAGCTTTATTTGATGCTATTGTTATTAATGATTGCATAATTTTGGTCAAGGTGACCTGATTATTCTAGCCAATTGCTCTTCTTGGTTTATCAAGACTGAGATTATTGAAAGGCCTGTACAGAACTCAAATCCAAAGGCCAGGAAGACAATCTATGAAGCAGACATTCCCTAAGGTCTTCAGATTCCAACAATAAAGATTCTAACAATAAGCAATTTTCAAGCAGCAAATTAAGACATTAACAATAACAAAAAATAGAAATGAGAAGCAACTTAAAGAAGACACAAATCCAGACTTCCAAATCCCCCAAAAGGAAATTCAGGCAGTGAAATAGAAAAATCTGGAACTCATCTACCTGGAATCCCTAAATGGCAACAAAAGAGGATCTGGAAAAAATGAAATCAGAAATAATTTCTCAGATAAAAACAGAGATAGTGATCATGGTGAAAGACACAGGTAAAACACAGATGAGCTCAGGAACTTGATGGAATCCCAACATAGAAAACAAAGGGAATCTAATAAACAGATTCAAATGGAAATCCCAGAGATTAAAAACTGTGTTGAAAGTTTATGCAGTAGGACCAGTGAATGTGAGGACAGGATATTAGACATAGAAGACAAGATGACAGTTACAAACCAGGAAAGGAAAGATTTATTAAAAATTGGTTGAGATCATGAGAAATCAATCCAACATCTGCTTGATGATGCAAAGAAGAATAGAAGATTGACTGGAGTCATTGGAGAAACAGGGGATAGTGCAAATGACAGTAAAAACCTGTTTGCAGAAGTAATGTCAGGAAAGTTATTGAGTAAAATTCAAGTAAATTCCTCAAGTAAAGATTTTAACATACAGATAATTGAGACATATAGGACTCCAACTAACCATAATAATAAACAAAAAAATCCATATCTAGGGATATAATAATCAAGATTCCAGAAACCCAACAGAAGTAAGTATTGAAAACAGTTAAGAAAAGGAATAAATTACAAATGAAAGCCCATCAGAATCTTTATAGGTTTTTGTCAACACATACCCTCAATTCAAGGAGAACCTGGAGTGAAATATTTCAAGCCCTAAAAAGACAAAAAACAAAAAAATAAAAAACTTCAAACTAAATTGATTTCTTGCAAAACTCTTTTTCAAATTCAGTAGGAAATAAGATACTTCTACTGCAAATAACACCTGAGAAACTTCATGAATATGAAACTGCCACTCCAAAAATTCTAAACACTATCTTAGAAAAAGACAATGAGGGCCATAACTTTGTGAGGTCCAACAGAATAAAGTCAGTAGGCAAGGCAAGAAATTAAAAAGGAAGGGAGATAAATAAAAAATAAAAGAGCCAATCACAGGAAAATATCTTCACAAAGATAATTTAATATGTGTCCATTATAACCATCAATGTTAAAGGCCTCAATTCACTAATCAAAAGAAATAGACTGGCAGAATGGATTAGGAAGCAAGATCCAACAATATTCTCTGTTCAAGAAACATACTTAATTCAAAGGAAATCCATACACTGAAAGTAAAGAGATGGAAAACAATGTTCCATGCAAGAGGAACCTGTAAAAAAGCAGGAGTGACTGTCTTATTTGGAAATAAATTAGATTTCATACCAAAACTAATTAAGAGAGAGGAAAAAGATCACTACATCCTTCTAAAGGGATTAATTCAAGAGTAAGAGATGACAATCATAAATGTATATGCACCAAATGTCAGTGCACCCATCTCTATAAAACAAATATGAATGGACATCAAAAGTCAAATAAGCACTAATACAGTACTACCCGGTGACCTCAATACTCCACTGTCAGAGACAGATCAACTAGACAAAAAAATCAACAATGAAATATTAAAGTTGAACCAAAATATGAAAAAAATGACAATAGATGTCTACAGAGTGTTCCACCCCACAAAGTCAGAATATGCACTATTTTCAGTTGTACACATCATTATGGAAAATAGACCACACTATTACTTCATAGAAGATGCTTAAGTAAATGCAAAACAATTATCTACTGTATTTTCTCAGAATATTGTACAATGAAATTGGATATCAATAGGAAAAGAAATTCTAAGAATTTCACTAACACATCCAAATTGAACAACACCTTCCTGACCACCAGTGGGTAATAGATGAGATTAAAGTAGAAATCCAAAAGTTTCTACAACTAACTGATAATACCAATACAACATACCAGAATTTATGGGACACAATGAAAGTAGTCCTGTGATGAAAATTTGTGGCAATGAATGACCATATTAGGAAAATAGAGTGAGTTCAAATAAATAACCTAATGCTGAATCTCAAGTTCTTAGAAGAAGAGCAAGACAAGCCCATAACTTATACAAAGGAGGAAATTACAAAGATAAGAGTAGAAATCAGTGCCACGGAGACCAAAAGAATAATACCAAAAAAAATATTAATGAATCAGTGAGCTGGTTCTTTGAATGCATAATAAAATTGTCAAACCCTTAACTAACTTAATTAAAAATAGAAAGAAAAGGCTCAAATTCATTCAATTGTGAATGAAAAGGGTGTGATTACAACATTCCAGAAAAATTCTCCTCCTTTGAGAACTTGTACTCCAATAATATGGAAAACATAAAATAAATGGACAGAGCTCTAGACACATGAGTTACCAAAGTTGAACTAAGACTACATAAAAATTCTATACAACTCAATGTGAGCCAATGAAATTATAAACATAATTAGAAACTCACCAATGAAGAAAAACCTAGATCCTAATGGTTTTACTGCTAAATTCTACAAGAAATTTAGGGGAGAGCTAATCCTACTACTCCAAAACACTTCAATGAAATTAAAAGGGAAGCAGTACTTCAAAATTCATTTAGAGAAGCAAGTATTACCTTGATTCTAAAAGTAAAGAAAGACTCATCTAAAAAAGGGAACTACCAGCAAATTTCACTAGTGAACATAGATATAAAAATTGTTAGTACGTAAGATTCTAACAAACAGAATACAGAGGATCATCAAGAAGATCATACACCCTGACCAAGTGGAATTCATACCAGGGATATAAGATTGGTTCAACATAGGTTGGTTCAATAAAAGTAATATACTACAGTACCAGAGCCAAGTACCAAAAACAAAGGATCATCTCAATAAATCATCTCAACAAGCATCTTGTGTTGTTGACAAGATCCAACACCCATTCATGAAAAAAGCCCTAAAAAACATTGGAATAGATAATCTTCATCTGAACCTGATAAAAGCCATCTATGAAAATGCAACAGACATCATCATACAAAATGGTCAGAAACAGATGTTTCACACTAAAATCAGAAATAAGACAAGAATGTATATCATCATTACTCCTATTCAATATAGTTCTAGAAAGATTGGCAGTAGCAAACAGACAAGAAAAAGAAATAAAGATAGGAAAAGAAGAGCTAAATTTTCTTTATTTGCAGATGGGATGATATACTGTATAGAAAACCCCCAAAACTTCACCAAGAGACTTCTGGATTTAACGTTAAAATTCAGTAGAGTAGCTAGATACAAGTCAACTCCCTCAAATCAATTGCCTTCTTGTATATGACCAACAAATTCACTGAGAAAGAAATTGAGGAAACAATTTCTTTCATAATAGCATCCAAAAAACTAAATATCTAGACATCAATCTAATGAAATAAGTGAAAGACCTCTAATCTGAAAATCATAGCACTAAAACAAACAAACAAAAAAGAGATAGAGTCAGATATTAGAAAATGGAAAGGTATCCCTTGTTGCTGGCTGGAAAGAACCTAAATACTGAAAATGACTATATTTCCAAAACTACTCTATAGATTTAATGTAATCCTTATTGAAATTCCAACAGTATATTTCACAGAATTAAAAAAAAATCAAAAAAGCATCTGGAACCAAAAGAGACCTAGAATAGCCAAAGCAATTCTAGGCAATGATAATAAGACAGGGGGTATCACAACTGCCAACTTGAGAGTACAGGAGAAAACTACTTGAAAAAAAAAAGCATGGCATAGGCAAAGAAACAGACAACAATAAACAGAACAGATTAGAAGACAAAGAAACAACTCCAGATGTGCCATGTTACCTCATCTTTGACAAAAGAACCAAACATCCTCACTGGAGGAAAGATAGCTTTTTTCATAAATGGTGCTGGAAAAATTGGGTTTCAACTTGCCAAAGTAGACCCATATCTTTTACCATGTACAAAACTAAAATAAAAATGGATTAAATATCTAAATATTACAAGAGAAACCCTAAATGTATTGAAGAGAGTCTAGGTAAGACTCTTGAAGACATTGGCAAAGGAAAAGGCTTCATGAACAAACCTCAGTCACACATGAATTAGCACAAAGCATCAACAAATGAAATTTATTCCTATTAAAAAGCTCTGCACAACTAGAGATATCCCCAACATGGTGAAGAGACAACCCACAATGTGGGAAAAATTTTATTACCTGCTGTTCCTCAGATAAAGCCTACTATCTAGAATATACAAATAAATTAAACACTCCCCTCATTTAAAGATCTAATTCAAAAGTAGGCATTTGAAATGAACAGACATTTTTCAGTTCAGGATGTAGAATCAGCAAATAAACATGTGTTACACATCACTTGTCATTTGCGAGATGCAAATAAGAACAACACTGAAGTTCTGCCTTTTTTCAGAAAGGATGGCAGCTATGAAGAAGTCAACCAATAACTAATGCTTGTGGGTTGTGGGGAAAAAGACCCCTTCTTCACTGTGTGTGGGAGTGTAGACTGGTGTAACCCCTGGAAATCAGTATAGAGATTCCTCAAAAACTAGCATTATAAGTCTCATTTGGTCCTGCTATTTCTCTGATGAGTATGTTCCCAAAAGAATTAAAAATATAGCACCATGGTAATATATGTGCATCCATGCAGCTCAATTTGTAATAGCTGGATCATAGAAACAACCCAAATGCCTGTCAAGAAGAGACTGGATAAAGAAGATGTATTTTTCTTTTTACATAAAATGAAGTACTACTCAGCTATAAAGGATGATAAACGAGAAATTTATAGCTAAGTGATGCATATTGAGGCCATATATTTAAGTGAAATAGGACACACATGTAAATACCAAATAATTTCTGTGGTCTGAGAAACTGAAAGTGTGAGTGAGAGTCATAATGTACAATAAGTGTTGTGAAATAGGAAGAAAGTGTTCAAAGGAGAAAAGTTACTAGGGAGAGGAAGTAGGGAAAAGGAAAGTAAGTAGGGAGAGGTGGTAGGGCTAATGGATATCTTGATGTTGTTTATGCTGTGTTAAAGCAGAGTAAACTATATTTTGAAAATGTTGGAGTGTATATACATTTGTGAGGACTTGCTATTGTTTTTAATCCTTAGTGTGTTAATAAAGTAACTTTATAAATAAATTATAACTTTCAAAGAAAACAAATAAACTGCCCAAATGAATTTTTCAGGGATTATGTTTTGTGCAAATATAATTGTTCACTTATTAAATACCATACCAATTTATTCTAATGAATCTAATAGCTTAAAATGATATATAACAGAGTACAGAAAAATAAATCACATGCTGTTAAAATGTTTAGCTTCTTCACATCTAGGAGATGAAATTTAGTTTTTGTGTGGGGAGGGACCTCATAAATCCTTAATGGCAAAGCTAGAGGAGGCTTAATAAATTCTTTTTCTATACTGCAGAGAAATATTTGTATCTTTTGTAAGAGTCTTATTTGAACTTCTTTTTGAGTCAGAAGAAAAGGTTAAAAAAAAGCTTTCAAAATTCTGAACATTTGGTTAAATCAGCCTGTATGGTAGTCTCAGGATTATATGCAACAGGTTACAGCTGTTGTTGATAATTAGATTGCCCCCATGACATTTTTTTTCTCTTTAGTCTTTCTAAATTCATATATAAGTACTGAAAACCTTAAGTTTGTTAAAACATAATATGCAAATTAAAGAATTGGCACATACATAATTTTCATTAAGAAAAATAATTTAAAATAGTTTGAGAGCTATTTTTCAAATGAGTAAGCAAATAGAGTTAACAAAGGCTATCCGTCTTGGAAATGAAATCAAAATGACTGTATTTTCTGTTAATCATTTTGTTGATCTTTCAGTGGGACACAATATGGTTGGCACTTTCTTCTGAGTACAGTTATTTTAAGTAAACATAGCAATATAAATGCCTTACAAATTTATGTTCTTCAAATGTATGCTATCTTTTTGTATTCTACAAAAAGAAATCACAATAGCAATAATTTTAAAAGCATCATAAATTGCAACATCAAAAGTCATTTTTTTTTTTTGAGACAGGGTCTCGCATTGTAGTTCAGGCTGGCCCTCAGCTCACTATGTAGCCCACGCAAGCCTTGAACTCAGAAATCCTCCTGCCTCTGCCTCCCGAGTTCTGGGATTACAGGCGTGAGCCACCATGCCTGGCACTGTGGTATGTGGTATTGATGGCTGATGGGCGTGAGTCACCACGCCCAGCATTGTATGTGGTTACTGGGGATCGAACTCAGGACCTTGTGCTTGCGAGGCAGGCGCTGTAACCACTGAGCTAAATCTCCGGCCCTCAAAAGTAATTTTAAAGAAATCAAACCCATTTAACAGATAGTGTCTACTATTAATTTTACAATATATAATATGAAATATTTTATTTCTATAACTATGTGGAGATGGAGTTTCAGTGTTGCTTTCATCTGCATCTCTTGAATGCCTAGTGATGTTAAACATATGCTTCTTAGCTGTTTTTACTTTTTCCTCTGAAAATTGTCTGTTCATTTCAGATGCCCATTTTTTAATTGGGTCTTTAAACTGGGGGGGGACTGATTTTTTAAGCGCTTTGTATATTATAGATAGTAGCCCTTTGAGAAACTACTGGTAAATTCTTTTTTTCCCAATTTGTTGGTTGTCTTTTCACTCTGCTGGTGGTTTCTTTTGCTGTGCAGAAGTTTTTTAATAGGATGTGATCCTATTTGTTGATTTCTTCTGCTAGATCTCATGTTATAGAGGTTTTGCTCATAAAGTCTTTCCTTAAGCCAGTGTCTCCAGGAGTTCTATCTAACCTGTTTTGCAGAAGGTTTAGTGTTTCTGTTTTAATATTTAGTTCTCTAATCCACCTTGATTTTAGTTTGGTACATGTGAAAGGAATAGATCTGGCTTTAGTCTTAGGCAAGTTAAAGCCCAGTTTTTCCAGCACCATTTATTAAAGAGGCTATCTTTCCTCTATTGAGAATATTTGGCTCCTTTGTCAAAGATGAGGTAGCATATTATTATTGACAATATATAAAGAACTCAAACAGATCAGCCTCCCCAAGTTTAAAGACCCAATTCAAAAATGGGCAACTGAAATGAACAGACACTTCTCAGAGGCAGAAATCAAAGCAGCCAAGAAACATATGAAGAAATGCTCAACATCTCTGGTCATTCGAGAGATGCAAATGAAAACAACATTGAGATTCCACCTCAC
>PVIC010010155.1:0-44008 GCA_004025085.1 Thryonomys swinderianus
AAAAAAAAAAAAAAAAAAAAAAAAAAAGCAAACAAACGACAAAATCGTCTGAGAAATAGTCAAGAGATCTTACAAAATTTTCTTGGATCATATAAAACATAAATGAGACTAATTTGTTTTCAAGTTAAGTTTTATAAGTATGAGATGCTGAGATTTTTTTTTTGTTCTGTTGGTTTTCAGTGTTTTGTCTTGTTCTAGTTTTGCAGTACTGGAAACAGAGCTCAGAAGCCACCTACTGCTGAGCTGCATACAACCCCAGCCCTTTTAATTGTTTTATTTTGAGACAAGATCTGGTTAAGTTGACCAAGGTGGCCTCAAATATGGGATCCTCCTGCCTCAGCCTCCTAAGTAGATCATTTGAAAGTGACTGGTCAATATTCCCTTTAAGAAAACTCTTTTAATAGACAGAAGAAAAAACAAAAACTCAGCAGTTAGGTAGAGAGACCGAGACAGAAGAAAACTGTTTTTTCTTGGTGATTTAATAAAATATTGTAAATACTTTGGGTTTCCATTCTCCCATCAGCACATAACAACACCAACTACTCAAAGCAAAGATTCATGGAACTTTTCAAACTTACAATGTCACTAGGGTACAAAGAACATCACTGACAGTGGTCTGAGGCATGAGTACCTGTTCCTCTAGGGAGGAGCCTGGTGCTGGGATTTGTAGGTCAAAGTGTTACAAACATAGGTTTGATTTTTTTTTTTTTTAGGACATGTTAGTAACACAAAATGGTTTTGGTAAAATGGTTCGTGCATTTAACATATCTTGACTTTCCTATAGCATTAGCCACCTTTTTCCCCCTTTCTGATCCCTGTTTCTAAAAGTCTATTGCTAGTTTCCAGTCATCTCTTACTCGTTCATTCATTCATTCATTCATTCACTCAATTTCTTATATAAAAGGAAACATGCAACATTTAACTGTATGAGTTTGCCTTATTTCACTTAACATGGTATCTCTAGTTCTATCTCTTTTCCTGGAAAAGACATGATTTCATTCTTTTTTGTGGGTGAATAATATTCTATCTTGTGTATATACCCTATTCATCTAGGCTATTTCCACAGTGGAGTGGTTGTGAATTGTGCCCTGTTGTGGGTGCCCTGTTATATGACTCAGGACCTTGCCAGGAATTGTGCCATGTTGATGGGTGCAGAAGCCTTACATGGATGTTCACAGACTCAGAGCCCAAACTTCTTGTTCATGTACCCTGACATTTCTTCCTTGGCATGTACCTTAGAAATCTCTACTCGAAACACTGTGATATTGATTCCATTGAGATCATGTTGAAAATTATTATAAAAGAACTATCAACTTTCAAAGAGATGCATACAGCCTTTATTTAAAAATAAAAAAGCAAACAACTCTGTGATTTTATTTCAGGGCTTAAAATAAGGCGTAACTAACTGGGAAAGCACATCGTGTGCAGAAGCAGAAAGGCATTAGGGCAGACCCGGGTGACCGACACACGGTGCCTTCATGGGGTTTTTGAGGGAAGTCTAGACCCCACTGGGAGAGTAAATTTGGAAAAGCATTTATGTGTTTGCTTATTTTACTTAGTAGTGCTGGATGGAACCAGGGCCGCATGCTGGAGAGGCAGCCTATGGTGAGCTCCACCCCAAACACACTTAAAGGCTGCCTTTCAAAGAAGTGTTTACTTTGATGTGCATGTGTATGTATATGTGTGTGTTGCTATATATCAAACCCAGGGCCACATACATGCTAGACAAGTGCTCTCTCTCTGAGAAAACTTCTAAGAAATTTTTCAAAAACAAGAATAAAGGGGCCGGAGGGTTAGCTCAGTGGTTCCGGCGCCTGCCTCGCAAGCGCAGGGTCCTGAGTTCGATCCCCGGTAACCACATACAATGCTGGGCATGGTGACTCACGCCCACCAGCCATCCATACCACATACCACAGTGCCGGGCGTGGTGGCTCACGCCTGTCATCCCAGCTCTTGGGAGGCAGAGATGAGGATTGCTGAGTTCGAGGCTTGCCTGGGCTACATAGTGAGCTCAGAGCCAGCCTGAACTACAAAGCGAGAGCCTGTCTCAAAAAAAAAAAAAAAAAAAAAAAAAAAAAAAAAAAAAAAAAAAAAAAAAAAAAAACAAGAATAAAGATTAGTTTATCAAATATTAAAATCTGCTACAGATCTATTACAATAAAAACAGTATGATATGAGCATAACATTCAGCTAACTGATCAGTGAAAAGCAATTAAGAGTAGAGAAATAAGCTAAAATACACAGAAATCATGAAACGTGTCAGAACGAATGCTGCTCACCTGGAAAGAAACTGAGCTAGGGAGGGGCCCGTTTCACGTACACACGAGGTCGAGGCCTGTGTGAACAGATTCCCTCTCAATGCACTCGGTTTCTCTCTCTGCCCTAAGTGAAGCCCATGTGTGGACATGTCAGTATCACCAATGGAAGGACCAGGACCCCAAATGCTTTCCTGGTGCAAAGGGACCCTCAACCTCACCCCACTATGTGCCAGTAGGGGTTCACCAAGACTATGAGTTTGTTACAGCATTGAACGTTACCCTAAAACAAACCTATTTTGTAAAAAATTAAAACACAGAATGATAATGGAGCAGAGAAACTGCCATATTTTATATTCTCTTCTCTCTTGTTGTTGGACTCTTCTAACAGAATTACAAATATTTCTACAAGATCAATCAGGAGGCTAGTTCTGCTGGTGAAAAGCATCCAGGAAAGGGGAGGAGATGCTGCCTCTTGCCTTAGTTTCCAGGAAGAGCCAGGGGGCCTCGGAGGTGTGGACAGGCCTGGGACCTGGGCTCAGCACCTGGGTTCAATTCTGCCTGATGCCCACCGGCATGTGATCCTAGTTGTGCCCCAGAACCTCTCTGAGCCTCAGTTTCCTCCTCCCTTCAAAACACCCTCCCTGCTGGAGCCGATATGAGAGAAAACAGAAGTTATTACAGACTCAAGACGGCAGAGGCCGAGCCATCGGATAAACACTGACTGTTAACTTCATGTCAGGCGCAGCGTTGCATGCTGGGAAGACAGTTTTGCCTCTTGGAAATATGATCTAAGGAGAAGCCAGGAATAAGGAACTGGAGACAATTAAGCAACAATTAAGCAATAAAAAGTATGCTTTTTCGTATTATTTCAGTATGCCACTGAAATATCTCAGACCATGAACTAATAACAAGGGAGGGGTCAGGACTGGGGGGTTCATTCATGACTGTACCCCACAGCTGCCTTCCTAGCACAGCACTCTGTCTGGAACAGATGCCCGGTAAGCACCAGAGTTCCTTTCCTGCTTTTTCCACACCGTGCTGAGTTCTTATCTAATGCAGTGCTGCACAGGCCTCAATGTGTATTAAGTAGTAATGTGCTCTCTCAGGTCGGATCGGACCACGGAACCTGGCTCCTGCCTGGCGCCATCAGGGCTACGTCCCTGCCAGCTCACAGTCACCCGTTACGGGCGGGGCCTGTCCTCGGGAGCGTGCCGCACCACGGGGGGCCGCCCTGGCTTCCCGAAACTCCTGCTTACCTGAGATGTAGACTTCGTTTTTTAATGTCACACAGGCAAACTCCACCCACTTCTTGTTCTCGCTGTCCAGCTCGTGCTCGGTCAGGGGGAGCTTGGCCACTTCCAGGCGGCTGCGGCGCAGGGGGTCCAGGCAGGTCACCTCTGCCACGAAGCGCTCGTCCTTGGTGCAGCCGCCGATGATCATGAACACCTCCGACTGGAACTCGTGCATCCTGGGCTTGGTGCGCTCGGAAATGATCTGGAAATCAACGGGCGGGGACGTGGAGCCGCGGTGACACCAGGGCCCCGAGTCACGCAGAGCCAGTCTTAGCTCCAAAGTCTGCCCCGGTGGAGCACGGGGCTAGCTCCACTTGCTGGAGCCTCCGTTTCATCGTCTGTATAACTGGGACTTTGTGTTAAATACCTCATAGGTTAGGTGTGTGGATTAAGTGGGATCGTATATGCAGTGAGCCGGGTGCTGGGCCCAGGGCCCGGGCATCATCAGGACTCAAAATGTTGCCCCTTGTTTTTATTACCCTTTTAAGAAGACATGATCGGGCCGGAGATTTAGCTCAGTGGTTCCAGTGCCTGCCTAGCAAGCGCGAGGTCCTGAGTTTGATGCCCGGTAACCACATACAACAGTACCTGACATGGTGACTCATGCCCACCACCAACAATCAGTGCCACACACCACAATACCAGGCGTGGTGGCTTATGCCTGTCATCCCAGCACTCAGGAAGCAGAGGCAGGAGGATTGTTGAGTTCGAGGCTTCTCTGGGCTACATAGTGAGCTCAGGGCCAGTCTGAACTATAAAGCAAGACCCTGTCTCAAAAATAAAAAGAAGACATGGGCCGTCCATCTGTTTGCTATTGGGTGCACTTCCTGCCTCTTCCCTCCTACCTAGTCTGAAACCTTAAATCCTGGAACTGCGTTTCAGGTTACTTCCCACCCCACCCTGGCTCTACCATCCCCCGCACTGCGCGGGACAGAGCGGCAGAGCCCACCTCCCAGAGGGCCCGAGTGCCGCATCCCTCCTGCACTTCGGCTGATCCCACACGCAGGGTGGAATGACTTCTTCTCTCACTGCCAGGACAAGATACCCAGCACCCGAGATTAAAAGAGGAAAGAACTAGGCCACACCGTGCTGAGGTGGTGAGCGCATGCCCCATCCCAGCGCTGCGCACCCTGGATCCAGCCGCCTCCGCAGAGCTCCACCCGTGCAGCGTAAGGCTTTGGGGGACATCCGGACACGAGCTGGAACCGTGGGACCTTGGCTTTTCCCCACAAGTGCTGTTAAGTCGGTTACGGTAGCAGACCGCACCCTACGAGGGGAAATCCAGGCTGCGGCCACAAGTAGTCAGTCCAGCCCCCACCAAAGCTCTACTTTTCCATGTCTTTGTTTAATTGTTTTTTCTGTGCCGAAGAGCTATATATACAATACATTTTGCAAGCATTGTTTGGCAATAACTCTTTTTATTTAAAGTGCTGGGGATTGAACCTAATGATGCGCTAAGCTACATCCCCAGATTGATTAAAACTTTTATTCTGAGATGAGGCCTTATTAATTCATTAAATTGCCCAAACTGTGCTCAGAATCTCAGTCCTCCTGCTTCCCGGACTGCAGCACGGCCCCGAAGCGGGCTGCGGGCTCGATGCTCAAAGCCGGAGCACGGCCGAAGTCCCCGTCCGAGGAGAGCGGAGGGGAGTGTGGCGGGCGCGGCCCAAGCGCGGGCTGAGCCTGGGCACGCGGGCGGCAGAAAGGCCCCGGGGCTGAGCGTGGCGGGGAGACACTCGAAGGTGCCAAGCGGGACCTGAGCCGCGAGCTGCCACCAAGGACACACCCTGCGACTCTGCAACTTGCTCCGAGCGTCAGCCTGGCTCCTGTCCTCACGCCCCGCCCCCACTGCTGAGCCTCAACGTCCGGCACCGTTCGCTTCTCTCCGGGGCTGAGGTGCCATAAGCCAGCGCTCAGGAGACGCCCTCCAGCCTTCTGGAGCCGGGGCTTTGTGATCCGCCCTGGCTGGTCCAGGCCTCACTTCCTCAGGCCTCTCACCTTCCTCACAGTGCCTGCTTTCCTGCCTCAGTGGCCTGCTGGGTGCTGCGGGCAGCCCGGACTGGCTGTGACCTGACCTCCTGAGGCCCAGGAGACTGGCCTCTCGTTCTGTGGTCCTTCTGTCCAATACTCCGCTCCTCCTGGAGTTTCGGGGTCCCTGCCTGCTGCCTGCTCTCCCTGTGCCAATTGTCTTCCGTTTCCACGCTGCGTCCCCAACCCGTGTACCTGCCCTTCCCACTGGCAGGAACTCTTCAGCGTCTCTCTGTCCTCTCTCAGGAAGCCATTCCTGACCTACGCGTGTTCTCACAACGGAGCTTGTGCACCGTATCGTCCCCGGTCGCCGCAACAGCCCTTTTCTCTGATGCCAGGCGGTGCCTGGAGCTCGCGCTCTTCTCTGGGCACTGAGTGAGTGAGCGAACGAATCGATGGGCAAGCTGGGAGCCAGCTCGTGGCGTGATTATTTTTTCCGGTCTAAAATACTATGTGGCTTGGTGTGGTGACGCACACCTGTAACTCCAGCACCGGGGAGACTGAGGCAGAGGATGGCTGTGATCTCTGTGGAGCCTGTGCTTCATGGTGAGTTCAAGACCAGCCTGCACTACAGAGTGAAACCCTGTCTCAGAAGAAAACCCAACCCCAGCTCACCCCGGTGCCCGGCCTCCACCACGGTCCCAGTGATTTCTGCCTCCAAACTCTCCTCCCTCAAGTTACTTCCTGCTTATTGTTCAGCATGATTTCTCAGTACCTGAAGCAGAGTCACGGTTCAGGCTGTAAAGGTGAGCTCCCGTCCTGGTGGCTTCATCACTCCTAGATCACTTGCCGGGGGCAGCCAGCCGCTGTGGCATGAGCCAGGCGTCCAGCCAGCAGCCAGCAGGGACCAGCTGCCTGGGAACCGTCCTCTGAGTGAGTTCGAAGTGGACCCTTCAAGCTCATTTAAATTTCGAGCTTGCCGCCGCCCCAGACAACAGGTTGACCACAGCCTAGTGAGAAACCTCGAGCCACAGCGGTCCTCGAAAGCACACCTAGATTTTGGACACTTGAAACTTGTAAATGTTCGCCTTGCCTTTGTGTGTGCACGTGTGCAAGCATGTGCACATGCCTGTGTCACTGGGGATCGAACCAGGACTTGTACATGCTAGGCAGGCACAACAGCACCGAGCTTTACCCTTGACCCTGTTTACTGTTCCCGACGTTGAGTTTTGGTGCAGTTCGTTATGTGGTGATGATAACTACCGTGATCGCCCAGCCGGCGGGACTGGTTAGGATGCCGAGAATTGTCTTGTAACCGAGCTTGAAACTTAGTAGTGTCGCGGGGTAGCACTATTACTAAATTGTAAATTCGGCTACACTTGGCAAAATATTAACCCCATATGCATGACAAACACCAGTTTGAAGTCAGAGATGTTGCAGACGTGGGAAGTGTTTGCCAGCGCTTTGCAAACAGCGATCCGGTCTAGCCAGTTTGTTCAAAGCTTGTTAAAAAGAGAGCAGACAGTGGCACGTTGCTGACTGTTTGGTGTCCACCGAGGCTGCAGCGGGGACCACCAGAAGAGAGCACATTGCTTCGACAGAGCTGTCCCCAGGAGCGGGGCCACCGGGCCACCTCCCCGCGCCACACTCACCACGGCCACCTTTGTTACAGGCCACGTTAGTCCCTGGAATCGTGGGCAGTGATGAGGTGAAGAGGCGACTTTTTCCTGCTCCTCAAAGCCCTCTTCCAATGAAGACTCAAGGCCCCATTCCTGGACCACATGTCGACTGACATTTGCTTTTAAAAACGCTAAAAACTTCCCCCAACCTGGAGGCTAGACAAGGCTGGAGAGGTGACACTTGGATAGGAAGAGCGAAGGTGAAGAAAATAAAGGTTGGAAAGAAGAGTGCGTTCGCGAAGCACCTTCTCAGCTCCTGCTACTGTCATGAAGAATAAACCCAGAAGGCGTGAGCTGGAGCAGACTGGGCTTCCGGGGACTGAGACCCTCGCTCAGAGGGGTCTTGACTATGATGGTTCAATTGCCCAGACTGTCAATGGGAGCGAGAAAGGGCTCTGACCGGGCTTTGGTGAATAAGGTAGCATAAACCTGGGAGTCCGTGAAAAGACCCATTTTAGTCCCAAGGAAAGAATTTGTTTGACTGTGGGAGACAGAGAAACCCTTAAAGAACAGAGTGGGATAGCAGCAGCGTCCGCTGTGGGGCAGGGCTCACATACCAGACCCTGAGCTGCACACACAGCGTGTATTATCTCTCTCGGTTCTCAGAATAGTTCTGTCAGTTGTGAGGTATCATTATCCCCATGTTACATATTCGGACTGAGCCTGTTGGTAGTGAAGCCCAAGACTACACTGTCCATAACTTATGCAGTGAAGATTACAATCTTGACAACATAAAAGACAGTAAAGATATTTCTTCGTGGCAGTTTTGCAGAAGACAAAGCTGGGACTTTCCCTCTCAGAAGAAAGCCTTTTCTCCTCTTGCCTCTCGGGGACACGGAAAACGGGAAGCAGAAGCCGAAATACCTGGCTTGGTTGGAGCACGGGATACTACGGGAAGTGTAAGCACTCAGGCTGCTGGGCCTCACACACTGCAGCGGGAGCGGCTGCACAGAGAGCGCTGTCCGCGGCAGAGTCAGGCTCGGTGTCCTGTGCTGAGCCGCCCGCCGGTCTAGATAGACCCAAATCCCGCACACAGGGCGAGCTTCCTGCAGATGGTCTGCGTCCGCCCGCTAAGTCCCATGCGCTGACAGCTCGGGCCCCAGTGCTGTGGTGCGAAAGCACTGGAACTTTACCAGGGGCCTGGTGAGAGGTAATTAGATCATGGGGACACCGCCTGCCAAAGGAGGGGCGCTGGCTTCTCGCGGTGGACTAGTGGATTGTTATGAAGCAAGCTTGCACACACACACACGCGCACACACACATGTACACGCAGGCTTCTGCAGCCAGTTTCCTTTGTGCTTCTCTGCCATACTGAGACACAGTCAGAAAACCCTTGCCAGGACGCGGGGGCCAGGCCCTCCTGGCACCAGAATCATGAGTCCTATAAACCTCTATACATTACACAGCCGCTTATATTTTGTTTTTGCCACACGAAAGGTACTAAGACACGCTGTCATGGCTGCTATATAGTAAGTGTCCAGGATTTCTTTGTGAAAATGAAAGCACAACGTATTTAAATACATCTGTAGACAGAATTTGTAAGACTGATGCCAGTATTAGGAAAAAGAGGCTCAGGTCAATGACCTCAACTTCCACCCTGAACCGAGTTTGGACGCAGGAGTGGAAGGAGTGGAGGAAGACGAAAGAGGCCTTTGAACCACGCCCGCATGACCCGGAGGCCGGAGAAGTGTGTCCACCCGGGGCCAAGGCTGCAGGACCGCAGCGAAGCGGGGGGTGAGATGACGCCAGCGAATAGGCCGGAGGCGCAGTCGCGAGCCAGGGCGGGGAGCTCAGGCCGGAAGCAGGGAGCGGGGGGAAGAAGGGGAGTCGGGCAGAGGCCCACCCTTGAGTGTCAGGCTGCCCCCGGGAAGGGGCTGGAGGGGAGCCCGACTGCGAGCGGGAAGATGGTCTTTGAGCAACGTCCGGAAACCCGGAGGGGAGATGATGAGAGCCAGGGCCGCGGAGATGCCAGAGATGGAGGTTCGGGCGCTGAACTGCGAGCGCGGGCCCCGCGGCAGGTGACGGCCAGGGCACGGCCCCGCTGGGGTCTGCACTGGCCCTACGACCTCCTGTCCGCACACAGCCGGGAGAGGGACCAGGGCCAGGCGTGGGGGTGCTCCCTCTGTCTCCCTAGAGCCCTTGGCACCTGACTGAAGAGGTGGTGTCACCCCTACTTTACAAATCGGGGGCGTAGGCCCTGGGGCCGCCAGGCTCCAACTCTGAACGGCGCAGCGTCCTGCGCAGACACCCCTGGCCCCGCGGGTGGAGCACAGCACGCCTCCTCTCCGACTCACCTCGTTGCCGGAGAGGTGGTACATCCTGGCTTCCTGCAGCAGCGAGAAGACCCCTGGGCACTGCCTGATGAGAGGATCGGCCTCCACCGTGTCCACAAAGTACCACGGGTCCAGCAGCGGCAGGCGCACGTTCTCCAGGACGCAGGGCAGCAGGCCGAGCCGCTCCGACGGCTTGTGCCGCACCCAGCTCATCGCCGTCTCGAACACCTGCGCCTCCTCCGTCACGTACAGCTCGTCGCTCTTGAGGATGTGGTAGAGGGTGTCCGCGGGCAGTTCGAGGAGCTCCTCGGAGCTCAGGATCTGCACGAAGTTCTGAATGATGTAACTCTGAACTCGCTTCTTGAGAGAGTCGAGCGAGTGCGTGTCTGCCAGCCTCAGGATGCCCACGCAGTTTTCCGGGTTCAAGGCTTCCGTGAGGAAACTGGCACAGGCGTCCACCATCCGCAGGAACTAACAGGAAAGAAGGGAGGCAGATCAGGCCCGACGTGACGAGACCGCAGGGATGTTTCTGAGCTGCGCGTGGAGTCATACAAAATGAGAAACGACCTGGGGCTGGGTGTCTAGCTCAGCGGTTCCAGCACCTGCCTCTCAAGCACGAGGCCCCGAGTTCGATCCCTGGTACCAAAAAGAGAGAAACAACCTACCTGTCCGACAACAGGGGGCTTGCTAAATAAATGGTACGTTCATACCGTCAATAGCTCTGTAATAATTTAAGACACCTTATAAAAGAAAATTAATGTGGGAAATGTTCATAGTCTACTGAGCTTTTAAAAATCTATTATTTGCTGAATCTGGCTCAGCCTTTAGGTTTATTTATTTCTTTTTTAAAAATTGAATTCTTTATTGGTACATTTTATGTACATCTCACAATCACACATAACACTGGGGAATTTGTACCAGTATATGACACAAGTTAATTCTCATTTTTACCCACATCCCTACACACCTCCACCCCACACCCCCTATATACATGCTCTTTTATTTTCTTTCAGAATCATATTTATTCCTTCCCCTCATTATAGGTTTGTTTACTTCTTGATTCTGTAGGGCTGGGAACGGAACACGGGGTGTTTGTTGAGCACACCAGACAAGTAAGCTTCCAACTGACCTGAAGCCCAGCTTAAGCTTCTAGATTGATTCAGCAGTTCACAGGGAATATGAGGGAAAATGGAGCATGTTATTTAAATTACTCCTTAGAAATACAATTAGCAAAACCCAGACTGTGAGAAACTTCACAGAAAAACTGATTTCAGTATCTAATTGATTTCAGTATCTGCCTGATTTCAGTGCCTTACAAGGGTGTGTGTGTGTGTGTGTGTGTGTGTGTGAGGGGGAGGGAGGAGCGTTGCTTCACGGGGTGCTGGAGGTGCTACATAAAACTCAAGACAGGGGAGTATCCGGACGGTTGTGAATGCCAGTGTGCATAAGGCTATAGCAGTTTTGGGTAAGGGATTATGATGAAGCTAATAGGTTTCACACTGGTGTTTTGTTCCCAGCATCGTATCAGGAAAGGGCACTTTCCGGAGCAGCGTCCCAAATGCACCGTCGTACGTGGACATCACTGCGGGGGAGAAGCCCATCCCCCGTTCCCCTCCTCACCCACTGGGCCCCAGAGGCCAAGGGCCCTGTGCGCGCCAGCAGGTCTGGGAACGGGGATGCTGCAGAGAAGGCCAGTGTCCACGGGGCGGTGTCCATGGGGGGACACGGGGACAGTGTCCACGGGGCAGCGTTGCCTTGTCTGTGTCCGGAAAGGCCGTGGAGTAGGAAATGGGACGAGCGCTCTGTGATGTGGGCCTGAGACGCGAAGGGTGTTTCCGACGGCAGCAAGCCCTGACCTAGGGTGCTGGGTACAGAGAGATACCAGCTGTCCATGTTCCGGAGAGGATGGGGGACACAGGGCCTGGGAGCCTGAGGAGGGGGGCGGGAGGGTGGGGCCGGCCTTCGGCTGGACCGCGTGCCCTGGGCCAGGCTTCACTCCAAGCATCCTACGGCCACCCGTCCAACTTCCTGCATCCACGCCCACCGCGGAATACGATCTTTCCACGTCCGCCCACCGCTGCCCTCTGTCCCTTAGGAACGTTGCGCCAAGGGTCCGTGCTGAGCCAGGAGAGCCTGGCTTCAGCCCAGATCGCCCTGTCCGCAGCCCCAGCTGCCCGCAGCCCGGCTCCTCGCTTGAGCAGCTGGGGAAACGGTCGAGAACGAGAACCCTAACACCTGTGTCGTTGTTTGCAGATTTTCAGTTCAGAGAATAAAAATACATAACCAAAGCCAAGCGTCACTGAGCCCTCGAAGCTGCCAGCCTCCAGAGCCCCGCAGCCTTGCCCGGGGAGACATTATGAAAGGAAAAGGAAACTCAGTGACTTCCGGAGCTAAACAGCACACCCACCATGCTAGCTTGTGTGGGAAGAAGGTGGCACGACCTTCAGTGGGTATTTTTAATATTTCCTCTCTCTCCGGGAGGCTGCTCAAGACCTGGCACCAGTGGTTGCCCTAGGAAAGGCAAGCCAAGACGGGAGTGGGGGGAAGGGGAGAATTACTTTTTACTCTTTACCCTTTGTAGCCTCTCCAGTCATGTGTAGGAATTACCATTTTAAAAAATGGATGCGTTTGCTCACAACAAAGAACATTCTACAAGGTAACACGTCAAATGCTAATAACAGTTATAAGTAATTTTAAGGCCTTGTCAAAGTATTTGTACTGAACATGAATATTTTTAAAACAGAGAAAATATATAAGAATAAATATTTTCTTACAATTTTAAAGTGCATGATGAGAAAATGAAATTACATAAATAAAACAAAGGGGCCAGAGATTTAGCTCTGTGGTTCCAACATCTGCCTAGCAAGTGCAAGGTCCCTGGTTCGATCCACAGAAACCACATACCACTATACCGGGCCTGGTGAACTCACGCCCACCAGCAATCAGTACCACACACCACACTGCCGGGCGTGGTGGCTCACGCCTGTCATCCCAGCACACAGGAGTCAGAGGCAGGAGGATTGCTGTGTTTGAGGCTTGCCTGGGCTACATAGTGAGCTTAGGGCCAGCCTGCACTACAGAGCGAGACCGTCTCAAAAAAAAAGAGGACACCTGTTGTGCGCCAAATGTCTTATATCACTAATTTAATTATTTACTCACTGGACTACAATGATGTAGACATTTATGATCATTCTTCTGCTACAGGTGAAGAAATCAGATTATAAGGAGTCATTTCCCCCAGAGACTTACAGCTAATTAAGAGATGGAACTCAATTTTGGATTAGCCTTCTCGAACCCTAAAAATGTGCATTTTTCACATTGGTTTTTTTTGCTTTTGAGACAGGGTTTCGCTTTGTAGTTCAGGCTGGCCCTGAGCTCACAATGGTGCCCAGGCAAGCCACCGTGAACTCAGCAATCCTCCTGTCTCTGCCTCCCAAGTGCTGGGATTACAGGCGTGAGCCACCACACCCGGCATTGTGGTATGCGGTGTTGATTGTTGGTGGGCGGGTCTCCACGCCCAGCATTCTATGTGGTTACCGGGGATCGAACTCAGGACCTTGCGCTTGCGAGGCAGGCGCTGGAACCACTGAGCTAACCCTCCGGCCCCACACCGTTTTGAACTGTATCAGTTCAAACGAATGTAGGGCTCTGGGGAGCAGGTTCTGCACAGCAAGCTAGTAACTGATCTGCCCAGACGCCAGAAGAGGCCACTACCTGATGAACAAAGAAGGAAGCCAGAGAATCAATTCAGGGGCTCAGGTTCATGGTTCTTAGAAACATTAATCTGAGTTTGTCTCTCTCCTCTCAGAAAGTGATGATTCATCCATTCACCCACCCATCCATGTACCAGTGCACACTGAGCATCCATTTTGGTCACTGTTGACTAGAGCCTAGAGGTAGACAGAAGGAGACAGCACCTCGGACACTGGAGCTGACCAACCAGTGGGGAGCCAGGCACTCACCACATCATCACACAGAGTGTAAGATTTTGTCTGTGATCAGTGCTGTGGACCAAAGGCCCCAGATTCCACAGCCTGAAGCCACAGTCAGTCATACCCTGAGCCCTCAAGCCAACCCGGCCAGCTCAGTCAGCGCCAGAGCCCCCCATGGAGCCCCAGCCCCGGGCAGACTTGTCCCTCTGCTTCTCCAAACACTCCCTGCTGTGACCTTCTGTGCTCCTGCCGTCTCCGCCTGCCGCCTGCGTTAAATCTGGCACCCTCACCAGACAAGTTTGAGGCCGGAACTCAGCTGCGGAAGGAATGACTAGGGATAGCTCGTCCCATTTTCTACTGCAAAGTCCCCTTAAAATCATCTACCCAACGGGCTGGAGATTTAGCTCAGTGGTTCCGGTGCCTGCCTCGCAAGCGCAAGGTCCTGGGTTCGATCCTAGTAACCACATAGAATGCTGGGCATGGTGACTCACGCCCACCAGCCAACAATACCACATACCACAGTGCCAGGCATGGTGGCTCTCGCCTGGAATTCCAGCACTTGGGAGGCAGAGACAGGAGGATTGCTGAGTTCGAGGCTTGCCTGGGCTACACAGTGAGCTCAGAGCCAGCCTGAACTACAAAGCGAGACCCTGTCTCAAAAAAAAAAAGAAAGAAAAAGATCATCTACCCAAGAAAAGGAGGAGTGACTTTCGTGCCCATCATTACATCTCAATAGGCTGTTTTCTTCACCTACCATTATTAAATCTGTGGGGCCCACAGATGGCTCCAGTGAGTCTGTGAGCCCTGACAAGTGTGTCCAACCCACACTGGCATTTTTCTGAGAATTGAGGTTGAGAGGACACTGAGTTACTTCCTGGTATCCATTTCCTTGGAGACAAAGCAAGGAGGGAGGGAGCAACAGACAGAGACAGAAAACCAGAGGCAAGCAGAGTTCAGCTGAAAGTTGAAGCTTTTTTTTGTGGTACCTGGGATCGAACTCAGGCCATTGTGCGTCCAAGGTTGGCATGGTACCACTTGAGCTAAATCCCCAGCCTGAAAGTTGAATCTTGGTTGGACTGGGCTTCAAAAGTTCCCCATCTCTGGACTTTGTGTAGCAAGAAAGGAGAGAAATGGAAAGAGAAGCATGGGGAAGTAAGAAATCCGTCCTCTCCTTGAAGTTTTTTTTCTCTAAGCCCCTCCCCCACAGTGCCCCCTCTAGCTCCCTCCCCCTCTCCTCGAGCAGCTGTAACATTTCTGCCTGTGCTAAGCTCCGAGGAGGCAAGCAGCCCAGAGGCAGGCTCTAGGCCACACTCGGGTTCATTTCCAGAGACGTCAGACACAAAGCCTGGCGAGGAGAAAGTGGGGAGGGGGTAGAGGGAAATATTTATCTGACATCTAGTTTGGACTAAGATCGGGACTCGTCTCTTTTCCATTCATTATTTCATTTAACAGGTAAACTTTACGGTTTAACTAACACATTTAATGGAAAGGAAAGGTGTTAGTATTACAATTCACACAGAGGTGAAGGAGAAAGCAGGATTAAGGATGTAGCCCACGGTGGCAGAGCGGGCCTCACAGCCCTAGGGCCTCGCTCTGCCTCTGATGGCAGCGTGCAGGGGGGGAGCTCGGAGGCGGAGGGGGTTCCACGTCACCTAAATTCCCCAAACTGTGCTTCAGTACTTCCGAGAATGAGAAGTGGAGGGCAGGATCCCACGATTCGGGCCAAAAGCTTAGAATCTACTGCTGTGCACAAGAAATTAGGGGTTTTTAAAAATCCTTTTTCTTCCTTCTCCACGTGAGATTGTTTGACACTTTCTGTCTCATCCTGTCCTACCGAGAGACACAAACTTGCTTGCTAGTGCCGAGAGATGACAGATAACGAGAACAGAGAGCCAACTTCCTGTTTCGGGGACATGTGAGATTACAGCCCGCTCTGGCTCTGAGGCAGGCCAAAAACACAATCATAGAAACCGCTGAGGGCGGCTGCAGTTCCCAGGGAAGCGTTTGCCTCAGGGAGGCCTCTGGCATTTCTTCTCTTATGAAGTGTCTATTCAGATCACTTGCGCACTTTTCAATCGGATTCTTTGCTTTTTGTTAATTTTTTTCGAGTTCTGTGTATATTCTAGACATTAACCTTCTGTCAGCTGAATAGTTGCAAACATTTTCTACCTTCTGCATCTTCACCCTGTTGATTGTTTCCTTTGCTGTGCAGAAACTTCTTAGGTCACTATAATCCCATGTGTCTATCTTTGCTTTTTCTCAAAAAATGCTAAAAATAACTATCCTACTATCCCACATCCTTGGTGTATATGCGAGGGAAATGGACACACATGGTTATCACAGTACTGTTACAACAGCCAGAATATAGAACCAGCCTCGCTGTCCACTTGCAGGTGAACAGATAAAGAAGACATGGAGGAGAGTCACACTGGAGTATTATTCAGCCATAAAGAAGAACGGAATTCTGTCTTTTGAAGCAAAATGAATGGAAGTAGGAGATACGTTCAGTGAAATAACCCAGAGACAGAAAGATAAGTATGACGTGTTCTCCTTCACACATGGAGACCTGAAAGCAAAGTAGTGAATTCTAAGGACTGGGGGGTACAGGGCATGGGAAAGGAATGTTGGCTTCCATCAACACACTGTGTATCTGTGTGGAGAAAGCATATGAAGGCCCATAAGTATGTGCAGTGAATACACATGACTAAAAATAGAGGCTGCACCACCTGCTCTTCATCTCCATGCTCCTCCTCTCCTTCCCATTATGGTCTGTAAAATCCGGGGTCCTTAGAGACCTCACCGTGGGATCGCACACATCCCTTGAGGTTCCTACAAATCTACTCCACGAGGACGAAAGTCCTACTTTAGTCCAGATCGGTGTACTCTACCAACCATCATAGCCGAAGAGTCTGTTAAGACATTGCTGTTCTTAGCTTCAGCTCCAGTATCCATGTGTGAAGGAGGAGATGAAGAGATTTATAGAATTCAAACTTATTTCAAGGTATTTCTGATTTGTTATCAATTTTTGCCACCATATTTCCACCCCTCCCCCAACAATAGATATTAAATGCCAAGTTCTTTGCCTATGAATTCTGTATTGGTATTTTACAGGAGTCTTCCTGATTAAAAATTGTAAGTTACCACTGACCATAATTTCCTACCTCCCCTCTCCCAGTCCCATGGGAAGATGTAGCATAAATGTGATTTAAAAGTATAACTTTTGGGCCGGAGGGTTGGCTCAGTGGTTCCAGCGCCTGCCTCGCAAGCACAAGGTCCTGAGTTCGATCCCCAGTAACCACATACAATGCTGGGCGTGGAGACTTATGCCCACCACCAATCAATGCCACATACCACAGTGCCGGGCATGGTGGCTCACACCTGTAATCCCAGCACTCGGGAGGCAGAGGCAGGAGGATTGCTGAGTTCCAGGCTTGCCTGGGCTACATAGTAGGCTCAGAGCCAACCTGAACTACAAAGCGAAACTCTGTCTCAAAAAAAAAAAAAAAAAAAAGTATAACTTTCGATCTTTGCTCCCCTTGATGGCTTCTAATAAACTACCATGCTCTTAGCAGAACTTGTGCAGTTAGGAATTGTCATAATCTCATAGCAACACAAATTTTCAAGGCGACTAAAGCCCACATCCACCTCCTGTAACCCCAAGCTGCAGGCAGCCCGTGGGCATGGGTTTGCTCAGGAGAAGGAGACAGGGCAGATGGAAGGAGACCATTCTTGGCTTTTGTGTTTCCACACAATATTCTCAACTTACACCAGAAAAATGTTTTGAAAGAAACACTAATTAGGGGCAAGAACCCTGACTTTGAGTTTCAAAAGCCAGAATCTTAAAAAATCTAAGCATAAAATGTATGCTGAAACAGAAGCAGAGAAATGGATGATAACGTAAAAGTCAGGTTTTCCCACATTGGAGGAGATTCACTGATTCCTGGGCCAGGAAGAGAGCGGACAAAGATGGAATCTAACCGCACAGAAACGGCAGGCTAAGCTCCTGCGTGAGGCTCTGCTGCCCAGTCCACGCCAGAGCCGAAGAGGAGGCCACGCGGAAATTCTCCTTCAGACCGTGGGCCTAGAGCCAGAGAGAGGCGCCGGCCAAGCTGAGAGGAGACGGGCTGCCCGGGCCCGCAGCCGCGGGTGCTGTTTCTAGAGTGAGCGGCCTGTGCTGTCGCTACGTGCCCCCTGCCATTCCAGACGGGCACCGGGGGCAAGGGAGGAGGGCTGTGTGCCGGGGGTGCGGGCGGAGCTGGGGGGGGCCTTGCGAAGCAGAGTGCACAGTGGCGTGCGAGAGCGATGACAGAAAGCAGCGGGAGCGGGGACAGCAGCTGATGCCGCTGGGCGGAGGTAGAGGACCGGAGGCTGAGGGACACAAACGCTCCAGCGGACACCGGCGTGGACCAGCAACGCAAGTGACCACAGCGAGCCAGCGCCAGGGACCTCTTGCCACGGCACCTGGGCACTGTCTACACCCCACCCTGGAGAAGCAGCTCTCATCCTGGTCCGGCTTTCTGAAAGTGGCATGAAGTTGACTGTGACTTCTGGCCCTGGTAGAACTGGAAGATCAGGACAGGGGTTAAGTTTAGTGATACAAAAACAACAGGGGAAATCAGAGTCTGCGCCTAAGTTTCAAGGCCAAAATTTAGATTCCCCTATACTAATTAGAAATCAAAAATAACAATGTGAAATTAATAAAACAGGCAAAGCTGACCCATGGTGACAGATGCTACCAACGTAATTTCCCTTGGGAGGTACGGCCTAGGGACGGGACAGAGAAAGTTCGGAGATGCCAGGAATGTTCTGAGTCTTAGTGTGTGTGGTAGGCTACACGGCATAAACCATAAGCTTAACATGTGTGGGCTTTGCCACATGGAAGATGTATCTAAGAACCTTTTAAGAAGCAGTTGAGGTCAAACACTGAGGAATGTGAAATGGAAATGATGCTATGTGGGCAGCAGAGGCTCATCAAGGTTCCAGGGTTCCCCAAAAGGTGGGCCAGCGGGGCGGCGGCTGTGGCCAGCCATGCCCTCTGACACCCTCCTGCGGAGGGGCTTCCAGAACTTTCCCCGGGCAGCCCCCGAGGATGCCCTCCCTGGAGGCCCCACGGCCGGCAAGATCAGGAGTTGCTTCAGGACCTGCTCGCACAGGCACGGGCGGACAGTTCGATCCAGACTTCCTTCAGAATTCCCTTAAAGCACTGAGTTTCATGTCTTTATCTACAAATTTGGGTTAAAAATACCTTCCTCATTTTAAATGATGTAGTACAAGCAAAGTAGTTGCTGTACAGTGACTGCTCTGAAAAGGGCAAATGCTGCTGTCGGGTGCACTCTCGACTTAGTAGATCAATCAACCCGGTTTCTTAAACTCACAGTAGCCACGCAGAAACATCAGTTGACAGAAGGGATTTTGGTGGGGGAGTCATCAGACAGTCACAGCTTGACCTTATCTAGATATCAGTAAAGAAACAGGTGAGCTGATTTCTTCCTAGAGCAACTGGCTACTCTGATGTTGAGTTGATTTAATCTGCAGGTCCCTGTCCATAACAACGAACATTGGTCTGTACATTATAGTCATGGGGCCTATTTCTGAGCACGGCCCTTAGTAGGTACTGAAAAGTGAAACAATTATTGATATTAGCCTGTGGGATACTTCCTTCTCTACTTTCCCATGACATTTCTAACAGCAACACCACCACTTCATTTTGGAGTCTTGAGCAGTTTCTGAGGAAGTCATCATACTCAGTAACAGACACATTCATGCATCTATCCACACGTTCATTTGTTCAACTGCTATTTACAGAATGTCTGCTCTGTTCCAGGTATTGGTAAGGCCATCAGATTGGCTACTGGCTGCATGGCTGTCTCATCCACATAGGTTCACCATGTCATAAGCAAAAGAAATGATAGGAAAACAAACAGTGTTGAGATCTAATTTCCACTATGTAAAATGTCCCATGTTTGCTCCAAGGTTACCGTGGAGGAGCCACATGGGTTCTCAGGCCAGGAGAGATGAGCAGTTCCCAGTCCAGCACCTCCTTCTTCCCACATTCATGCACAGGGAGCACTTGGGGGTTGGTTTTGTTTCCTTCTAAGCTGCTGCTTCCGATCAGCTGCTCTGGATTTTAGAAATCCTCTGTTCCAGCACTAAACACAGGGTGCGTATGGTCTCCTTGACCTCATATCTTCTTATTGTCCTACAGATAACATCCCCCACCCCCTTACTCTTTCCTGAATTTTTTACAATGAAATAAAAAATGAGTAAACATGAAAACAACAAGCACAGTGAAGTTCCCCAAGATCAAAAGTTCTTCCCAGCTTCTTACACTGTCCCAGGTCTGTGGTTTCTAAATGGCCAGCTTACTTAGAACTCAGAAGCCTGAGGCTCAGTTAAGGCAAGGGAGAGCCTTTTGCCTCTCTGGATCCCCTACAGGATGACGGTCATCTCACAGACCCCATGGGAGGACAGGTCCCTTGGGCAGGTCCTTTGAGATGCTTCCCTTCCCTTTACCTTTCTAGAACCTACCTAAAAAAAAAAATGTGATTCTCCCCATAATCGGTCAGTAAACTACAGCCAGGTTACTGCAAAGTTCCTCAAGTGGGTAGTTCGGTCAGTACCTACTACTCCAAAGTTTCCTCCTTATAAGAAACTCTTCCATGTCATGCCATAGCCACTTGGTTCTGTGAGCCCTTGACCCAAGGACTATATAATCCTGTCAAGTGGCCAGCAGCTCAGGAAGTTGTCTAGTCCAAGCACCGACAGTCAGGACTGGTTAACCAATGAATTATCCCTTTCTGAAAATAAAAGATTGATATAAATGCAATTATAAATAAAAAGGCAAAATCACAGTGAACATTACTGAAATTCAGATTATCAACTACTTCAAATATCTGTATGCTAGGGCCAGAGATTTAGCTCAATGATTCCAGCACCTACCTAGCAACCTCAAGATCCCTGGTTCAATCCCAGTAACCACACACAACAATGCCAGGCATGGTGGCTCATGTTCACCAGCAATCAGTACCACATACCGCAACGCCAAGCATGGTGGCTCACGCCTGTAATCCCAGCACTCGGGAGGCAGAGGCAGGAGGATTTCTGAGTATGAGGCTTGCCTGAGATACATGGTGAGCTCAGAGCCAGCCTGAACCACAAAGCAAGACCCTGTCTCAAAAAAAAAAAAAAATCTGTATGCTAATGATTGGGGAACTCTGAATAATCTGGTAAAAGGCAATGAAATTAAAGCAGTAATTTAAAAATTTACCAAGAAAATTGCAGTACCTGATGGATTCACTGGATTCTGCAAGAATTCCAGAGAAAATCAAGTGTCAATTTTTCTCAAGCTCTTTAAGGAGATTAAAAAGAAAGGAGTACTGCCAATCTCATTAAAGAAGCTAGCACACCTAGATCCAAAATCAGAGGGCTCAACTGAAAAACTATTGGGCAGTCTCATTAATGAACCTGATGCAAACATCCTCAATGCATCCTCAGTGAGATACTGCCAAAGGCAATGCATCAATCATCAAAAAGATTATATCTCATGACCGAGTAGACTTCGTCTCAGGAATGCAAGGATGGTTCAACATACACAGAGTGACAAATGCAATACTTCATTTCCCTAGAAGCCAAGAGAAAAACCACATGATCATCTCAATAGACACTGAAAAAGCCACAGAAAATAATATCCATTCATGATAAAAACTATAAAGAGATATGGAACAATCGTATTTCAATCTGATGAAAGCCATTTATGACAAACTCATGGGTCATCTCATATTAAATGGGGAAAAACCAAAAGCTTTCCTTTTAAAATCAGAAACAACACAAGGATGGCCCCATCACCAATCTTGTTCAATATACTACTTGAAACTTAGCCAGAACAATCAGGCAAGAGAAAGAAATAAAAGAGACATTGCAGGAAAGGAAGAAATCAAGCTAACCTTATTCACAGATGGCATGATCCTTTACACAGAAGACACGAAAATGCTCTTAGAAGTAATAAACAAATATACCAATGTATCAAGACACAAAACCCACACATAAAAATCAGAAGTGTTCCTCTACACTAATAGTGAATCTACCAAAAAAGAAATTAGAAAAATTTATCATTCACAGTATCTTCAAGACAAGTAAAGTATTAAAGAATTAACCTAGGGCTGTGGATTTAGCTCAAGTGGTACTGCACCAACCTTGGACACACAAGGACCCAAGTTTGATCCCAAGTACCGAAAAAAAAAAAAAAAAAAGAATTAACCTAACCAAGGGAGTGAAAACTTCCAGAGCACTAATGGTGACACTTTTAGAGCTTTCAGTGATACAAACAGCCCGTGCAGTATCCATGTCATAGATCTGCACTGCTGTACTACAGAGAAAAACTGTAATACTCTGAAAAATCAAAGAGAACATTAGAAAATGGAAATAGAGCCCAAATTCCTGGATAGCCAGAAGCAAAATAGTCAAAATAGACATACCTTCAAAGCTAATATATAAATTTAATGCAATCCTAATCAACATACCCAAACCATTATTCATAGAATAAAGAAAACAATCCTAAAGTCCAGAAGAGACTTAGAATAGCAAAAGGAGTGAAGCAGGAAGCATCATAATCTTGGATATCAAGTTATATTACAAATGACAGTGATAAAAACAGTTCACAGTGACAATCGCAAAATGTCTTTACCTCCCCTCTCATATTCCTGAGCTAGGAAAGTGGGTGTGTCTTACCTATTCATAAGAATAAACTTTTTTTTTTTTTTGAGACAGGGTCTCACTTTGTAGTTTAGGCTGGCTCTGAGCTCACTATGGAGCCCAGATAAACCTCAAAATCAGCAATCTCCTGTCTCTGCCTCCCGAGTGCTGGGATTACAGGCGTGAGCCACCACGCTCCACACTGTGGTATGTGGTATTGATGGCTGGTGGGCATGAGTCACCACACCCAGAATTGTATGTGGTTACTGGGATCGAACTCAAGACCTTGCACTTGCGAGGCAGGCGCCGGAACCACTGAGCTAAATTTCCGGCCCAAGAATAAACTTATAAAAGCACAGAATGGTTTTAACATCTTACAAACTTCCCTCCTTGATGGCACCTTCGAGTATTTTCTATGGGAAATTTTATTTTCTATGCCTGAGACCTCACAGCAAGTAGGTCAGAGACCACGAGGAAAAGAGGGTAAATAGCTATCCAGAACCCTGTAGCACATTGCTTTTATTTTCATAAGTATAACACTTATAAGAAAACCGAAGCAAAATAGAGTCAGAGAGAAGCTTACTTTTTTTGCCTAGAAACTGAAAGAGATTTGGAAAATTTTGAGATGTGGGATTATTGGAAAAGGGAAATCGATCACAAACAGAGGTTGCCCCATCCCTGCCCTATCGCTTGTCCCCTGCCTCTGTCATTAAAACCAACCTCTACGGAAGCACATCACGTGGAGGAGACGGAAGGAGGAAGAGAACATACTTTATGACAAAATAATCCCAGACCTATTGAAGACTTAAACATCAGGTGCAAATAAAATAAGGCTAAATGTAACTATAAATGAATAACTGCAAACAAGCAATGGAAGGCTTTCTAAAATGCACCACCAAGATAAAAAACATCAAAGGAATGATTAATAGATGACTAATTTTGTACATGACAAAAGACAATAGTGAAAAATTATGAGTCAAATGACCAGTGAAAAATATTTTAAATATATCACAAAAAAGTACAATATTTAATATCTAAAAAAGTTTTTATACAGCTCTTGAAAAACCACCCAAAACCAAAAAGGGAATGAAAAACAGAAACATAAGTGTCATTCTAAATAAAACCAGGAGGCACTATAACCCCAAACCACAGCCTACAAAGACTTGCAAGAGCAAAGAGGAAGGTTAGACCAAGTGCCTCAAGAGGAACAAGTTTGTCCCTCAGAACCCTGAAGAGTAGCAATATTGAAGCCTCCAGGAACAAGGATGGCAGGGCAAGGCCGGGGGTAAGGGAGTTTACGTCTCCCTCCAGCCCCTGTTTCTTTCAGGGTAATGATTCCTACTCCATTGCCACTGGGAAAGAAATTTAGCCTCTGAAGAATCCATGTCAGAGAGGGTCTAGACTCAGGGACACCAGAAACAAAGGAGGCCACATTCAGACATCATACTCATTGAGAAAGGTTTGTACTCACATACTCAGTCCCAGTACATTCAGTCGGCTTATAACCCCTCTTTAGTGCAAGAGACTAAAGATTCTTATCTGGAGGAACTGAACAATCCCAGGAGAAGCCCAACAGATACTGACAAGTAGGGATCCCCAATAAAAAAAAAGCCAGCAGAAACACTCCAGATCAGCCATCTCTTACCCTGGTCCCAATTAGCACGATCTTAAACATGACAGGACAGACAAAGATCAAACCATCAAGAGGGTATTTGGGGAAAGCAAACAAACAAACCTGTTTACTAGGTTGAATAATTGTAGTCCACAGAAATGTACAGCCATGTGCTAATTCCCAGGACCTGCAAATGTTATCTTGTGGGCCAAAAGAGTGAACATTTCTTTGTTAAGCACAACTTGTTCAAGAAAGGAGCTTAACAGCCAAGAAGCATATGAAGAAATGTTCAACATCAATGGTCATTTGAGAGATGCAGATGAAAACATCATTGAGATTTCATCTCGCTCCACAAAGAATGGCTGCTATTGTGAAATCAACCAACAATAAATGCTGGCAAGGCTGAGGGGGGAAAGGAACCCTTCTCCACTGTTGGTGGGATTGTAGACTTGTGCAACCATTGTGGAGATCGGTGTGGAGATTCCTCAGAAAACTAGGACTAGAGGTCTCATTCGACCCTGCTATACCCCTGCTATGAATATACCCAAAGGAATTTTTAAAAATCGTATTGGAAAGACAGATGTACACCCTTGTTCATAGTAGCTCAGTTCATGATAGCCCAATCTTGGAAACAACCCAAATGCCCATCAACTGGAGACTGGATAAAGAAGATGTGGTATTTTTAATGGAGTATTACTCCACCATAAGGAATGACAAGATTCATTCATTTATGTGCAAATGGAGGTGCACACTAATAAGGAGGTGTACCTGGAGGACACACGAATAAGTGAAATAAATAGATTACAGATATGCAAATACTGGATCTTTTCTTTGATATGAGCACATGTAGATGTAAATGAGTTCTAGAATGTATGATGGTTTATGTAAAATAGGCAATTTCCAAAGGGAACTGGGTGTGGGAATATAATGAGGGGAAGGAATAAATATGATTCTGAAAGAAAATAAAAGAGCATGTATATAGGGGGTGGGTGGGTAGGGATGTGGGTAAAAATGAGAATTAACTTGTGTCATATACTGCTACAAATTCCCCAATGTTGTGTGTGATTGTGTCCTGTATATAAAATGTACTAATAAAGAATTCAACTTTTTTTAAAAAGGCACTTAAGAGGAAGTGCTTATCTAGGATGATCTGATTGGGGCCTAAATGAACCCACATGTACCTCTATACAACACAGACACACCAAGAAGACAGGCAGATGAGGAAGAGGCAACGTGACCACGGTCTTAGAGACACGGGCTATGTGGCTGTAACTGAAGGAATGCTGCTGTCTGCCAGCCTGGAAGGGACAAGGAAGAGGTTCTTCCTTACGCCAGGGGAACGCACTTCTACCAACTCCTTCCTTTTGGACTTCCGGCCTCCAGAATTTCATGAGAACAAATTTCTGTTGTTTTAAGCCACCAGCTCGTAATTTGCTACAGCAGCCCTAGAAAATGGTGCAGTCTAAGATGAAACTAGCAGAATAGGGCCAGAGATTTAGCTTAGTGGTTCTGGCACCTGCCTAGCAAACCTAAGGTCCCTGGTTGAATCCCCAGTAACCACATAGAACAATACTGGGCATGGTGACTCACACCCACCAGCAATTAGTACCACACACCACAGTGCCAGGCCTGATGATTCACGCCTGTAATCCCAGCACTTGGGGGGCAGAGGCAAGAGGATTGCTGAGTTCGAGGCTTGCCTGGACTCCATAGTGAGCTCAGGGCCAGCCTGAACTACAAGCGAGACCCTGTCTCAAAAACAAACAAGGGGCTGGAGATTTGGTTCAGTGGTTCTGGTGCCTGCCTCACAAGCGCAAGGTCCCAGGTTCAATCCCTGGCAACCACGTACAGCAATACCGAATGTGGTGGCCACACCCACTGGCAGTCAGTACCTTACACCACAAATGCCAGGCTTGGTGGCTCAAGCCTGTAATTCCAGTGAGGATTTTTGCTGAGTTTGAGGCTTACCTGAGCTACATAGTGAGCTCAGGGCCAGCCTGAACTACAAAGGGAGACCCTGTCTCAAAAAACAAAAATAACAACAACAAACAAACACCAACCAGAGTAAAGAAGCCCCAGGGAAGCAGGGTGGCGGGGGGGGGGGATGACAAAAACATCACATTCACTAGAACAGCCCCAATGTTCTAAGCACCAAGAGGAGCCATGTTCTAACTAAATAACGAGGACTCTTGGAAGCTAAGGATATGGTGGCAGAAACAAAAACTTCACATAAGAGTTTAAAAAGTTAGCTTAGGAAATCACCTAGAAAGTAGAACAAAAAAGCTAGAGATGGTCAATAGGGCAGAGAAGGTAAGAAAAAATAAAAACAAATTCAGAAGGTCTGGTACTTTACTCCAGATGAAGCAATAGGAAGGAAGGTATCAAAGAGATAATACTCATACAGGAAGATGACCCAGAATTGAAAGAGATGAGTCTTTAAATTCGAAGAACCTACTGTATCCAATATCATGAATGAAAAAAACCCCAGAGCTAATATAAGTGCTGCTGCAGAAATGCATCCATTAACATGAAAAAGTTATAATACAATAGAGGTAAAATAAATAGATGCAAAACATATGTCAAGGGCCCATTTTTATAACATATGCAAGAGGGGACAATGCCTCCAGAAAGGAAACTATTTCCAGCCTGGAATTTTATGCCCACATTATTAATCAAGCATGAAGGTAGAATAAAAACATACTCAGACATTTAAGTCTCCAAAACTTCACCCCCTAATTACCCTTTGGTAGTAAGCAATTATTATGGAGGAGGAGAGAGGAAAGCAGAAGACGTGATGACTGAATTCCAGCTTCCATAACGAAATACTGTGGACCGAGTGACTTATAAACAGCAGGTGTTTACCTCCCACGCTTCTGGAGCGCGGAATCTGTGCACAGGATGCTCGTCTGGCCAGGTTCCGGTGCGAGCCCCCCTGCGGGGTTCCAAAGGTTGACTTTCGCTGTATCCGCACAAGATTTAAGCGGGCAAGAGAGCTCCCCGGGATCTCTTCAGTGAGGGCTGTCGCCCCACGCTCATGCGTGTCACCTGCTCACCTTGCAACCTGCCAGCCCCCCTCCCCCAACTACTGCACCGGGAGTTAGAATTCCAGTGTAAGAATCCAGGGAGACTCAAATATTCATCCACTGCACGTGGGATCCAAGAATAGAAAACTACATAAAAGAAGAAATAAAAGAAACTCCTAAGATGACACCAAAGAGAAGACTCAGAATAAGCAGGACCCACTGGTGCTAAGGACAGGCCAACTCAGGGGAGAGTAGCTGGCAGAGGGAAAAGAAGTTATCTGAAATCGATGCATCAGAGGATCCCAATGGCACAAATCACGTAGAAATATGGAAGCGAATAAAAGAAAAAGCATTTAAGCCTGAAGCATGGCTTCAGGGAGGGAACAGGAAGGAGGGAACAGGAAACAGACACTGCTATTCTAAGACTTTTCAGCTATAGGTGGCTTTTAGAGCTTGTATTCTTCTCCCGGTTCTGCTGGACCAAATCAATGCAAACTTGGAAGCTTCAAGAAATCGGAAATTTATTTTCTCATCATTCTGAATATCAAAGGCCCATAATCAAGGTGCTGGCAGAGGTGGTTCGTCCAGGATCCTTCCGAGAAGAATGCGTCCCTCCCTTCCCTCCTGGCTTCGTGGTGGCAGCTGGCAACCCTTAGTGTGCCTGGGTCTGAGCTAGCTCCAAGTCCTGCCCCTGTCTTCATGCAGCTTTATTCTCCAGGACTTCGTGTTAACTCTCCTTCCCCTTTCTCTTCCAAGGTCACCAGAGACGAGAGTTGGGACTCATCCTAGAGTCACTACCAGATCTCACCTCAGATGTGAAGAATCTATTCCCAAATATGGTCACATCTGCATCATCAGGTCCTGGGTTAGGCTTTGTATGATCTTCATAGGGAACACGCTCCAACTTACCAGAGCCATTTGTACCAACTACTTCAAGTATCTACAACCATTTCTTCATTTTTTCGTACCTGCTTCTGAAATGGGGTCCAGAAAGAGGTCTCAGCCACTTCTGCCAGCAATATGTCAAAAGATGATATTCTTGCACTTTTGCAAAAACTGAATATTGCACTGTTTATACTTGGTCAAAATGACACAGAAGCATCATTTTATTGTTGACTCGATTTGTCTTTTAAGTTACTAATGAAGTTTGGTAGTTAAAAATATAGTTGTTGATCATTTAACCTCTTTCATAAATTACCTGTCCATGTCTTTAGTTCATTTTATTTCTTCTAAGATATCTATCTCATCTACATAAAATAGTAAAAGGATGTTTCTGACAGCATTGTTTTGAATAGTCAAGAAGATGAAAACAACCTAAATTTTCAGCCATAGGGAATGGCTCACTACATTATTATACTCTTGAATTCCACTCAGCTATCTTAAGTGTTATTATGAAAGCATACGTGAGCCACAGATTTAGCGCAGTGATTTGGCACCTGCTTAGCAAGCGCAAGGTCCCAGGTTTGATCCCTGGTAACCACATACAATACCGTGCATGGTGACTCACGCCCACCAGCAATCAGTACCACATACCACAGTGCCGGGCGTGGTGGCTCAGGCCTGTCATCCCAGCACTCGGGAGGCAGAGGCAGGAGGCTTGCTGAGTTTGAGGCTTGCCTGGGCTCCATAGTGAGCTCAGGGCCAGCCTGAACTACAAAGTGAGGCCCTGTCTCCAAAAAAAAAAAAAAAGACTTGTTTTCAGCCAGTGAGGTAAAAACAAGAGACCCAATTTTATCACCCAAGACATAGAGTAAGTACTCAATTAAAATCTATCTTCACCAAACAGCTCTCTTGCGTCAGACACTGTAATGAAAGCAATACACACCATCACTTACTTTCGTAGCACAGGGACTGCGAGATAGCAGGGGCTTGTCTGAATCGCGGTAAAGGGGGTGATTCTGCCCTAGGTTATTTTCGAGGAAGGAGTGGAGAGCGGTACATGTGCTTTCTAGGGAAGGTCAGGACGAAAGGTAAGAGCTGCAACCACGCCCACCGCGACACCGGAAGGACTTTCCTGCGCCGATGGAGGCGTCAGCAGGAAGCTGCCGAGTCCCTCAGCAGCGAGGCCAAGCCGAAGTCAGTGTGCGCATGAGCGGAGGGGGGGGGGGTGGAGGAGGGTGGACCCTGAGCGCCAGCTGATTTGCAGAGAGCGCCGGGGAAGGCAGGCCACGTGCTGTCTCTTTAGGACTCTCTAGGGAAACTGAGCCAATGAAAATGACTAAAACACCATGACTTATTACTCAGAATTCCTGAGAGCTGGTTCAAGGTTGATTTTTTTCATCTTTTTTCCCGCTTTGGCAGACCTCATAAATCCTGTCCAGGCCACAGTTCAAAACACCTTTTGCCAGTGCTCTCTGACCCTTGACCCCTCTCCCCCTACCTGCCCCACACTCGGGCTCTCTGTCCTCCAAACTGCTAGCTCCAGGGAGGGGACACCACCTTCCAAAGAGCCAGCCGTGCACAACAGCCCAGGCTTGGCCCTGGTCCCCGCAAATCACCTGTTCCTGACCCTGGACTCAGTTTCTCCTAAGCCTCAACATCCAGGTGTTGAGAGTCACCACCTGAACCCAGGGGAATAGACGTGGACAAAGACAGTAACCGGAAGGGCACCTTATAATCATGGACCTGTAGTCATGGCTGCAACTGACAGCATTTATGGGTCCAATTATTTTTATGAAGCCAATACAATTTTTTTTTGGTGGTACCAGGGATCAAACTTGGGCCCTTGTGCTTGCAAGGTAGACACGGTACCACTTGAGCTAAATTCCTGGCCCTGAAGCCAATTTAATTTTTATAACCAGTCAGAAACAAATGTTACTGACTAGAAACATAAATGTTATATTAAAGTAAAATTTCTGAGGGCCTCCTACTTCATATTCTCTAATACCCCTTATTTCGCATGTCTTTTCCCAGTCACCACAAAGTGCAGACACACCGCAGTTTCCTAGAATTTAGATGCTGCTGGCTGGGAAACTGAGGGACTCACGTAGACCCTGGAGTCAGAAAGCCCAGGCTTCGCATCACAACCTCGCTACCTATTCTCCCTGTGGTTTTCCCCTCCCGGCCCGCAGCCACCTCCGCAGCCACGCTAAGAATCACAAGCTCCTGCATAGGAAGTGCTCACTGCAGCCCCGGACCCCAGGTCGGCGGCTGCAGGTTGGAGTAACCGCTCCGGAGCCAGGGAGACAAGCTCCCCTGCTTCCGCCTGATGAAGGCGTTAACGCCGTCTCACTGCCTCTCAGGAGCACCTTCTGACCTGCACGTACACGCAGGCCCGGCGAGGGGCCGGTACCCAGCCTGGGCTCAGGCCTGCCAGCCAGTCTGGGCAGGCCTCTGCAGCCCTCTCGCTTTCAGCGCCAGGCCTGCCTGTGCACGCACCTGAAAGAGGTTGGCAGCTTCCAGGACCCGCTGCACGTTCTGCCTGGTGATCAGCGCCTTGCTGGTATACGTGTAGTCCAGGAGGGTGTGCATGGTCTCGGCGTCCACCCCTTTGATAACGATCCTCTTCTCGTACTTCTCCTTTAAGTCATTGCAGAACATGGCCCTGGAAGAGAGACGTGTGAGTGCGGACCCCACGAGGACCCCTAGACGGGACTCGGCCTGAAGCCTTCCGGACTGGCGGGCCCTCCCGGGAAGGCGGGACCCATAGGCCGGCCCCGGACTGTTGCTTTGTTTCCTTGGCCCCCATCACACCTCCGACCTTCAGTCAGTGTTTCCTGAACTAAACCGTCCTGCTCAGCCCATGCCAACTGCGGTGCCCAGGCCAGGTCCGGATCCACCTCATGGGCTCCGAGTGCTGGGCACTGTGGGTGTCCTTAGCCTCGGCTCCGACCAGGGTTTGTGACTCGGCTCCCAGGCCTTGTCACTCTTCTCGGGCCGGAGCTTGGCCACAGCCCGACCAGGTCACCGAGGACCCAGAGTTCCCCCAGCAGCGCAATTGGCTCCTAAAACTACCTCTCACGCGCTGGGCTCAAGGCCCAGTCCCCGGCGGAAGCTCCGAATGCTCCACCCCGGGACAGAGCCCCAGAGCCTTTGCTCGGCCTCTTGTCTGGCGTAAGCCTCTGTCGCTCCCTCCCCAGCACCGGCCTCTGCCGGAGAAGCGGAGGAGCAGCTTGGAGAGGACGCTGGTTTCAGCGCCAGAAGGACCCAACTCTAACACCAGCCTCGAAACTCCACGACTGAACGTGTTACTTGATCTCCATGAGCTCCGCTTTTCCCATGTGCAATGAAGATTTTAATAGCTCCGTTGACAGTGCAGACTGTAGATAGAGTTTCTAGGTAATAAACACCCCAAGGGGAGGCGTGTAGAGGAATTAGCAGGTACATAAAGCCTCCTGCTTACAATGGTTCAACTTAAGATCTCTAGCTTTCTAGGGGTTGGGAATTGATACACACTCAGCAGAAACTGTTCTTGCCATTTTGAATTTTGACCTTTTCCTGGGCCAGAGATACGCAGGACAAGACTCTCTCACCATGCTGCGCAGCGGCAGCAAGACACAACTCCTGGTCGGCGATGCCATCAGAAGCCCTGGCATCAGCCGAGGGACGCAGCAGGGACAAGCTTGATGGGCAGAGGCAGGACTCCACGAGGACGTTTTTAACATGTGTGCTCTCACTCTTCGGGGGTACGGGGGATCAAACTCATGACCTTATGCGTATGAGGCACAGGAACCACTGAGCTAAATCCCCGGCCCCTTGCTTTAGTTTACTGGGAATGGGGGCCAGGGGAGTCAAGAATTAACTGCACCCAAATAGAAATTCCCAGAGCTTTCTCCCAGAAAATGTGCTAACCTAGGCAGCAGCCACGCTGCTAAGGAACTTCTCCAACCACTGTCGATGGTCTTTTTAAGCAGAGAACAGACATTGCTTGGAGGCCGGTTCTCTCCCAGCCAAGTCTTTGGCATGGGAAGATCACTAAGGTGGCACCGTAGCGACCGAATGTGATGCCCCAAACTTGGGCTCCCAGACCAGCACAGAGAGGACTGTACCCCAAACCCGGCTCCTCCTCCTTTCTCACACCTTCTGTGTATTTCTGGAAAGCTCAGTTCCATTTCTTTTCTCCCTCCCCTTTCCTAATCTGTAACACAAAGGTTTCTCAGGAACAGGTACCCAAAAGTCAGAGGAGAATCATGTGACTTGCTGACCTTGGGTGGCTTTTGCTTCTGCCCCCTTCCTCCGACCTTGATGGTTTTTTTTTTTTGTTTTTTTTTTTTGAGACAGGGTCTCGCTTTGTAGGTCAGGCTGGCCCTGAGCTCACTGTGTAGCCCAGGCAAGCCTCAAACTCAGCAATCCTCCTGCCTCTGCCTCCCGAGTGCTGGGATGACAGGCGTGAGCCACCATGCCGGCACTGTGGTGTGTGGTATTGATGGCTGGTGGGCGTGAGTCACCACACCCAGCACTGTTTGTGGTTACCGGGGATCGGACTCAGGACCTTGCCCTTGTGAGGCAGGCGCCGGAACCACTGAGCTAAATCTCCGGCCCCGACCTTGATGTTTTAACCTGTGATAATCCTCTCCCCCCTTTCCTGTCTGGATTCCCTCTATTGGCTTCTTTCTTCTCACAGGACTATGTCAACCAGAAAGGAAAGGCGAGCGTGAATGTGGGGCTGTTTGCACTGAATAGGTCCCAGTCTGGAGCCGATCTGTCTGAGCAGGTGACCGATGTACAAGTACTTTCTTTGCCCATAAATTCTCTTGGCCAGCAGCATGGAGCCGACTTTGGGACCACAGTCCTGCTCCTTTGGAAATGCCATCTTGTGCGTCTCATCCGGCTGCCTCCTGGTTTTATGAAGAATCCTCCCTGTAGCAACCGAACAACTCAGTTCGACGTCTCCCTGGAGCAGGCGGACAAGTCCCCTCTGCGAGTCTCCCTTTTGTGGAGTCCCGTGCACAGTGCTGCCCAATACATATCTCATGAGAGCTTTGTATACAAGTTTACATTTTCAAGTTGCCTCACTTTTCAAAAATAAAAAGTAGGTGAAAATCAAATCTAATAACGTATTTTACTTAACCCAATATGTACCTATTGTCATTTCAACATCTAAGAATAATTTTTCTAAGTTCTAGTGAGATAATTTATACTATTTGTGCTAAGGGTGCAAAATCTTTCATGTGTATTTCTCCTCGGACCACCCCGGATGAGCGTACCCGCGATCTAACTGCTCAGTGGCCACGTGCAGTGGGCAGCTGCCATGCTGGCACAACCCCAGAGCATCCGTCCTGCACTCAGTGTCGGGGGCGCCCAGGGCTGCAGCCATATCGGGGTCAACTGAATGTCACCCACGTAAACATCGTGGTGATGTGGGTGACTATATGGAAAACAGGATGATTCGCAGCAGTACGCTGTGATCGTGGGGTCATATGATGCTTCACCTGTTGAGGCCACATATCTCTGGAGACCCACCAGCATCAAGTTTAAAATTGTTATGTTGGGCCGGAGATTTAGCTCAGTGGTTCCGGCGCCTGCCTCGCAAGCGCAAGGTCCTGAGTTCGATCCTGATAACCACATACAATGTTGGGCGTGGTGACTCACGCCCACCAGCAATCAGTACCACATACCACAGTGCCGGGCATGGTGGCTAACGCCTGTCATCCCAGCACTTGGGAGGCAGAGGCAGGAAGTTCCAGGCTTGCCTGGGCTACATAGTGAGCTCAGGGCCAGCCTGAACTACAAAGCGAGACCCTGTCTCAAAAAAAAAAAAAAAAAAAAAGTTATGTCATCTGAACTGTGTATCCTGATGAACCTAGTGTAAACTGAGAAGCTTCTATGAGGTGTATATCACTTCACACTACCAAACTATCAAGTACATATCACTTCACACTATCAAAAAGTCAAAAAATCATCAATCAAAGTATTGTCAAGTCAGGGACCATCTGTGATTGTTAACATTCAGGTAAAACAGAAAATCCTGGAGGAGAAATGCCCTGGTATGAAGTGAGACATACATGGAAATGTTTGAATTCGATGCCTTGCACGCTGAAGAACTCTTAGGTGAAGCCAACGGACATCTATCAGTGCGCCCACTGTTGGTCCATCCAGGGTATTTGGACCCTGTTGAACCGGCACTGCCTTAATCCAGCCTCTGGGTTAACTCCTGGAGCCACGCCCCCTGGAGGACACGCTGCTGCAGCTCAGCCCAGACCCAGCCAGGTGCTTGGACTCCCCAGAAGCAGAACCGTCTGTGCTAGTGACGGCTCAGGGGGAGCGGGAGGGGACGGGAGGCGAGGAAGCCAAGCAAGGCCCTTGTCGTGCCGGAGGTCAGCTCAGCCTTATCCTGCAGGAACCCTGGAGAGTTATCCCAGCAACGGGCAAAGGCCCTGGGCTGTGACACTCCTGTACCTGACAGCCTTCGGCTATGAGCCTCCCCAGGGCCGGGTAAACACTCAAGCACATATAGCTTTGTGTGTGCGTGCATGCGTGTATGTGTGTGTGTACATGTGTGTGTGTGCACAAGCAAAGGGGCTTCCCAGAGCCTAGGGAGAGCGAGGGCCAGGAGCTGCTGGCTGGCAGCTGGAAGGCAGAGGAGAGCTACGTGTAGACCGGACCCTGGTGGGCACTCACTGCAACTTAGCACAACGAGGGCATCTTGGGTCAGTCAGCCCTACCTCCATGAGGTGCTTGGAATCAAGAGGTGAGCATGGTACCTGGCACCTGGGAAGCGCTCAAGGAAGGCACTTGCGACCAGATCAGAGAAATCTGGGCAGGCTGGTGGGAGACACCTAGGGCCAGTGGATGGTGCCCACTTTGACTTGCAAACCAACCCTGACTCTCCAGTCACTGGCCCGATCTGTGTCCGGAGACGGGTGCCAGAGTTGCCTCTCTGCTGCCCACCATCCCTCCAGAGCGAGGGCTCCACACAGACTGCTCTGAAGACATTCACCGATACCCGTTCCCGGAAGGAGAGAGAGCGAGAAAGTGTTCCAGAGATACCATCTTCTCCAGGGCTCTTTGCCACCTGTGCAGGACTTTATTTTTATCTTTACTCACACGAGTTTGCAGTACACATGACTATATCATCGTGAGGAGTTAGTGCATGGGCACGGACACCTTGATTCCTTCCTCATTCTTGCCCCTCCCCTCCCAGGGAGGACCCCGAAGTCCCAGCATTTCCGTGTTCTCTTTCTCTGCTGAGATTCCTTAACTGATTTCTACCACTTAAGTCCACACTCTGGGCCATGACCACCGTGCTGCACAGGGACCAGGTGAGATCAAAGAGAAACCTACATATTCGTCATAAAGTAAGCCCAGGCCTCCTGCTGCCGCCCTAGGAGACCCAGAAAACATGGGGGCAAAGCGTGGACCCTACAGATGGCAGCAGAAGAATGGAGCCCGGAACTTAAGGCTTCGGGCACTAAGTGTACCAGCCTGCATTGCTCTCTGACAACACAAGTCAGTTAGTTGCTAACAGTGTAGCCCTTGGCGTGCATGTGAGATCCTGTGTGATGACATGACTCTCTGTAAGACACTGACCAATTCACGCGAGATCCTTGTTGGCACAGCTGCGAGTCAGTGGCCCAACCTGCAACGCCCCTCGCACAACAGCCTTGAGAACATACACAGCCCTGACAGTGTCCTGAGCCGAAGTCAGTCCCTGGCTGCAGGCACTGCCTGGGCCACCTGCTCGTCCAGCTTCCACCAGACCCATCTGCCCTTCAGGCCTGGGCCTAAATGTCACCTCCCCAGAGAAGCTCCTGCTTTGTCCTCAGTCTAGAAGAGTCCCTCCTCACCATCTTCATTTCCTTTAGTTTTCTCTGTATCTCTGCCACAACCTGACTTATATTACATACCTATTTGCTAACTAGTTTAATGGTTGTCCCCTGATCAGAATGTGAGCTGAGCAGGCTCGGTACTTTGGTATAGTAACAGAAAACTGATTAGCAGCCTTCTACTCTTCTCCTTGAGACCCGGAGTCACAGCCTCGAATCCCCCACCGCTCGCTGAGTACCAAACTGGCAGAAGAGCCGGAAACCAGAGCTCCCCGACCCACCAGACACTCTGAAAAAGCTGCTGTCTGCCCAGCTCCCTGTTAGCCCAAACAGATCTGTGACAGAAAGAAGGGCTTGTTCTGTTCTGCAAGACCAGCCAGGAAGGAACATCACTCCCGACAAATGCTCGCGCCAGGCTTCAGTGAGGATTCAGTCACAAAGATCTAAGGGACAGTTCTTGTTCTGGCTGCCCAATGTCACTCATACCCTTTTTCAGGAGAGTACCGAGGGTTTCCTTTGGGAACTACCTTCCTTCTGTGTCAGTCTGCGTTGTTCAGATGAGCCAGCCTTACCTCTCAGACCAACGCTGAGCACAGTCCAAACCACACACTGCAACCCCCACGGCGATCAGTTAAGGATGGACAGCCGACGCCAGAACTTTCCAAACACAACCGATTCTAGAACTTTCTCTAGAATTACTCAGAAAATTTTCTTCCCACTAGGATTGCTGAGCTGGTAGAAATAAAAGTTTGGGGATGCTGGTGACCTTCCTGTCTGTGTGCAAAAACCCCAGGAGAGAGACCGACTCAGAGGTAAACAGACCGGAGATGAAAGAGAAACAGGGTCCCGATGACATCACGTGGAACATAATGTCATATGCTCCAACTATGTCTGAAGCAATTCTTCTAGACCTTTTAAAATCACATGAGCAAATGAATTCTTTCTTTTTTTTCTTTACCCTTGAACCAGCTTGAGCTGAGTATCCATTACTTGCAATGCAGAGGCCTCAAGGATCCCCCTGGACAACAGAAATCCTAAGCAGAAACGGACCAGATTCCAGAAGATTATACTGAAGGTGCCCAGAAGAAGGAAAACTTAACCTCAACACTGGCTCACAAGGTCCTTCACAGTGTGGCCCGTGGCCCTCCTTCCCGGCCCCGCGACGCAGCTACACCCGGTGACGCACAATTTCCAGCGCGAGTCTTTGTGCAAATCAACACTCCCAGGAAGACCGTAGGTCTGGGGTGAACGAGTCTTCTCTATTAGATTTGTAAGCGGCTGAGGGTAAAGTGACGGAGTTTACTTCTCTCAATTCTTATTATGGTTCCATAGTAGACAGTTTCGGTTTTCGGGTTTTTTTGGTTTCATTTTGAAACACTCACTGAGTCACTAAATGTTGGACGGACAGATGGACGATGGACACACGGGTGGATGGGAAGGAAGCTACACATACAGTGTAGTCCTGTAAGTCAAGGAGGCCAGACATCTGCCTACGACACCCCACGCTCCAAACCCTGCTTCTCCTCTCACTTGTACAGGAACTTCCCAAAGAAAACCCGAGCTCCCGAGCGGCCTTGTACTAGGCAGGTGTGAGGAGACTTGTGCTGTCCGACAGTTTCTGAGCTGCAGCTCTGGGCCCACGGGTGCTCGTCCTAAGCCATCCCACCTGAGATTTTACGTCACAGAACACGGTAGTTACTCTTTGCTTCGGGTTGCTTCTGATTTTGTATGTCTTCTACCTCCTCGCTGGACATGGAGCCGGCTTCCCCTAACCAAACACCGCTTCCCTCTCAGGCCGGCTGTGAGGTCTGCTCGGAATCTCACTTCTTCCTGGGGCTGGAGCAGGGTCAGCATATGTGCCCACTGTCCACTGCCACGTCCTGAGCGAGTGCCAGCCCGAGAGGCTCCACATCACCCTCTTCTGAACATTTTCCGCCCCACCCTCCCCACCCGGTCCCCATGCTGGCTTCCCCATGGCCACATGTCATTATGCAGCCCGCAAAGGCCAGCCTCGTCCTAGGACTTCCCTGAGCATTCTCTGGTTCTATCCACTTCGAAACTTGTAAGCTGGCACCAGTCCCAATTTTCACCCCAAGGTATTCAAATTTTGGGGTTCCCTCAGGGGTAGAAGCTGACCCTTTTGTGACAGGACAGCTCTCTACCAGCCTGTCTACAATCTGGACAGGCAGGTCTGTTCTTTGGCTTTTCATAGTACAGAAGCCAGAGGGAAAGGGCTGGAAGACTAGAGCTGGTGCTGGGGGCAGCCGCGGAGCTGGAGGGGAAGACAGAGTGAACTGGGGTGATGCAGGGTACTGGGGGACCGGGGTACTGAGGGGACCGGGGATACCAGCACTAGGACTAAGCTGGGCTACAGTCCAGACCTGCATCCCTTGCCAAGGTTTTTACCCTAATGTGGGCTATTGAAGGTCCCCAGAGGAAGGAACCCCGTTTCTAATCAGTCCTCCAGACAGAGAACATTTTAAACATTCAAAGGAAAGCTCTCTAGAAGCCAACAGTGGTCTGTATCAGAGATGTGGCTAAGAGAGGGAACTGATTTTAACAATAGCTGTAGTATGTATCACCTTCCGGCTGCTTGGAAATTGCAAATGCAGAGCTTGGGCTATTTTAAGTGACTTGTTTCTGGGCTCTGCTATAAAGGGCTGCAGCAGCAGGTGAAGGACTGATCGGTCTCACTGCCTGCCCTGTCTCTTTCCAGTCCTGAAGTGGAGTCGGCCCTAGCAAAGAGCAAGTCTGGTTCCTTATCTTCCCAGCCCCCAACCTCATGGACTTCCCCGTTCTCCCTGGGCCTCTGGGCTGTGCTGCCTCCCCCAGGACTCTCTGCAGCTGTGGGGCCTTCAGAGCCCGCAGGGAACACTCTGTCACCTGAGCCCGCCCCCTGCACTGTCTCCACCCTCACCTGACCCTGCTCTCCGATCACTGAGCTTCTTGGGAACACAAGAGGGTCTCACCAGCTAGGAGCACTCCCGGCCCACAGCGCAGACAATTACTTCAACAGAGATCGCTGATCCTGTCACCTTTCTGCTTAAATACCCTCCCGTGGCTTCCTCCGCCTGTAAGATGCAGTCAGTCCTCAACGTCACGCAACAAGACCTTGCAAGGTCTGACCTGCCCTCTCTCGGCCTCACCGGTCCCACACAGCCCTGCTCTTCTCCCTGTGACGCCCGCTCCCAGCCCAGGTGCGCTTCCCTTCGATATGCCTCTCCCCGGCACTGGGCCTCTTCTGTCTCATGACTGCCCAGCCTTCAAAACACCGCTCAGACAGCGCCTCTTCCAGGAAGACTTCTCGGATTGCTTTTTCTCCAACATGACCTGTACCTTCCCGAGTGTTCCCACGGCCCTTTGCGGGACGCCATCATGGCAGGTACCGCTGCTGTAAACAAGGATATTCTTCCCTCTGTTTCTCCCCTAACTAGATCGCATCTTCCAGGTCCGGGAGAACCATAACTCATTCATCCTTGTATACCTTGTGCTCACCCAGAGTAGATAGGCACTTAAGTAATAAATGTTAATGACTACATGAGTAGACAGATGAAATCTGGCTAAATTCACTCAATGTTACGATACTGACAGCTCAGTATTTTATACTCCCTCCTTTCTGGGTATTTTCATCCCAGGAAAGATAACAGGACCAGTGTCTCTCTACACAGGCGGGGGGCCCTGAAGGACAGAGCAGTGAAGACTTTCACAGATGTCACTAAGAATTCTGTCCCTTCCCATCGGATGTCAGGATCCACCTGTTTAATGCTGCATGACAAAAGTCGCAGCGTTCCAATACCCAGGAAGCCTTCACGATCCCTCAACGCCTATTCTGCCCCTTCGGTGTGCCCGGCCCCTGGAGGCGCCTGTCACAGACGCTTGCCATCCTTTGCTTGTCCTGCCTGCAAGTCCTCCCTGGGTGCAGCCGACTCTCTGAAAGACAGAAGCCACCACCACCCCAGTTGCTGCAAAGACGTGATATTCACTTTCCCCAGCAGGGACATCGACGAATTTAACTCAGCCTTGAGGGGCCAGATAAACAGACGCCACGCTCTGCACCAGGGCGAGTGGGGCCACAGGGAGCAGGGACGGGGACAGCGTGTTGGCGGGAGGGCGCAGAGCAGCGGCGGCCTCAGCTCTGGAGACGGCGTGTGGCCTCGTCGGGCCCGGGGACCTGCGGCTGTGACCTCCCCTCGTGGGAGGCTGCTCACCTCCCTCGCACCTGTCTTCTTTCTGCTTTTGTTTCTCCAGATTTCGGGGGGTTTTCTGAGCCCCTATGTTCATTTACATAAGTCCCTCTTCAAACAAGTCAGGGCCAGTTTTTGGGCACTGAAACCTGACTTGGGACAGCACGTCAGGTGCTTGAGCCAAATATACTCGTACACGTTACGTGCCCCGACCTGCCTCCCTCCTCCTTGCTTTGAAGCCCTTGAGCCTCACCGGCGTCCTGTGGCGCTCTGGGTCCCTGCTGCAGAGGGGTCAGGCTCAGGCCAGGCCTCCACGGAGCGCACGCTCCATCTGGGTCCCGCCTGCGCTCCCGTGTGCCCACACGGGACACGACACCACGTTTCCTCCTCATTCTCAGAGTCTGTGGCCCACACTAGCACACGGGGGCAGCGGGAGACTGGACGGTCCTCACAGTCGCACTTCTGCCCTGTGTCTGCTCGGATCTCACAGACAAGAGCTTCCTACCTGTGTGAGTCACTCTCAGGGCGAGGTGGAAACAGGGCCGCGTCGCTGTTACCTAACAACTGAGACGGTCCTGACATAAAGACTGGGAAAGGGCCTGACATGCAGTAAGTATTCCAAAAATGTTGGCTTTTTTATATTCTAAATTACAAGAGAGTAATCCTTGTATCCTTAATACAAGGATTAGCACATCGCGTATAAAAACAAAATATTGGAAGGGATTGAAACAGTCGTAGGGAGAGATGATTTTTACAGCATGTGAAAATAAACGGCAATTATGAAAATTGTGTTCCAACCCAGGAAGAAGATTTTAATGAAAAGAGGGGGCAAAGCAAGAAGCAAAATTGTGTGTAAACTGGGTAGACCAAAACACCAATCTGAAACCTATTAGCTTTATCATAATCCCTTACCCAAAAATACTATAGCCACATGCACACTGGCATTCAGAGCCGTCCGGATACTCCCCTGCCTTGAATATTACGTAGCCCCTCCAGCGCTGCGTCTGTACCCCAGCCATGAACACATCACCTGCCGCCAGATGTAGAATCAGCGCTCTGAGTAGCACTTTCACCTCACCAAACAAAGGTTTGGCTGCCCGGTGGGTTATGAAAAGTTCCTCTCTCTCTTTCTCTCTCTCTCTCTTTCTTCTTGCGATACCAGGGACTGAACCCACGACTTTGTGCTTGGGCGGGCGGGTGGTGTCACCACTGAGCTACTTCCCCAGCCCGGAAAAGCTTTTCATTTTGTCAGGTTTTGGGGAATTGCAGAATTGCAAGTCAAGGATTATAAACCCCATCATGCTTAAATATTACCACCAGATTGGTTCTACCCATAGCATTGGAAAACACTGGCAATGGAGAACACTGGTGCAGCCCCGGTGATATAGTGGTCAGCTTCCCCCGAGCCCAGCAAGTGTGTCTGCAGTGGCAATAGGAGCCTGCAATCTTTCCTCCATTCACCGTTTTTTTGTTTTTGTTCCTTGGGACAGGGTCTCGCTTTGTAGTTCAGGCTGGCCCTGAGCTCCCTGTGTAGCCCAGGCAAGGCTCGAACTCAGCAATCCTCCTGCCTCTGCCTCCCGAGTGCTGGGATGACAGGGGTGAGCTGCCACACCCAGCACTGTGGTTTTCGGTACTGAGTGCTGGAGGGTGTGAGTCACCATGCCCGGTACTGTGGTATGTGGTTAACAGGGATAGAACAAGGGACCTTGTGCTTGCTAGGCAGGCACCGGAACCACTGAGCTAAATCTCTGGCCCCATTCACTGTATTTTAAATCTAGACCTAGACAGTCTTGGTTTGTCTTTGTTTTCCTTTTTACTGTGGCTCCATCTTATACCATGATGGAGGACAAGCTAAGAATTACAATAGCTAACGCTAGTGGCCTTCTGCCCCACTTTCTGCCATCCAGGAACTGTTAATATGTAACAAATTATTCACAGATGTGCAGGTTGTACCAACAGTGCCCTTCCCATTGCTGGCCTCCTGCTTGATTTGTGAAGCTGCTGGGAAAGGTCTCCTCCACATACCCTCAGAGAATCCGACCCAGAGACTGACGTGCAGGGAAGGGAACAGAGTCCAGGCAAAGATGTCAGGCGACAGAGGAGCTCGCCGCTGCCTCAGCCCTGGACAGCTCTGCTAGCACAGCGGAAGGAGGGGTCGTGGACAGGACTCGGGAAGCCTGGGAACACCACCCTCACCGCCGTGACCCCTTTCCTCGGCCAACCCTGGGAATCACAGGATGACCGCTCTCCTGGGCACTGCCGTTTACAGAAGACGCCGTACTTTACAGTAATCTGGGAAGGACCACCGGTGTACATGGCAGCCTCTTGTGAGGCAGAGCTCCAACTTCACCCGAGCAGCCCCTTCCGGTGACTTTGACTTGGGGACCTGCCCAGTGACGTAACACAAATTGCAACTTTACTCGCACATTCAAACAGGACATGAATAGTCTGTAAAAGAAATGACTTCGGATGTTAAGTCTCTGCTTTCCCCTCATTTCTTCTGTCATGAGAGTATTTGGACACCTTGACACTTAGTTGTCGGACATTAAAATACACGTTAGATGGTGATATTTTAAGATTTATTCTTCCTCACTCTTTTCTCATTTTTAACTAAACACTTTGCCCCAACTTCCTCATTCCTCTCCAGACCTTTAAACAGGCCCACAAAGGGAAACGCAGCGTCTGAATTACTAATACAGCGCCTGTTTGGCTGACACATTCCCACCCCATCAGTCTCTGCCACCAGAAATAAACCCTTGAAGCTGCTTTTCTACCCTGTGGTTGGGGCTTGGGGACAGTAGGTGACACAGACAACAGAATAATTGGTGTCCAAGTTTTCTTCCTCGTACACAGTGACAAGTCACCGGTGCCATTACCCTTCTAGCTACCAAATCTAAATAGCCACAGGATTGTAGCAGCTGCTGCCACAGACTTCTTCTATACCTTGCCTGGCTCTCTAGGTGGAGCTGGTCTTTTCCAAATCGTGACTTACCACGCTCAAGGGGACAATGGACTGGAAAGACTTGCCTACAAGGAAGGTCTGTAGGAAGAAAGCTGAAATCCAAGGGCCAGCTAGGAGAGATCCTGAGCTAGTCCTCTCCGGAGAACTTAGCCATCCACGAGCGTTTCAAAGACAGAAGTGGGGGAGGGGCCGAGGTCATGTAGAACCACAACAGGGACCGATTGAGAGGCAGTTAAAAAAAGCAGTTACACTCATCACTCTCAGGTCTACATCCCCGCCCTGCCTGTCAGAGCAACACCTCAACCACTCATGGGAGGCCAAGATCTGTTCCGGAGAAGTTCGAGCTTCCTCCCAGATGCCAGGCTCCGTGGAGAAGGGGACCAGAAAACACAGACTTAAATATAAAATCTAAAAACCAAGGAATAACATACCCTGACTTATTCCTTTCCCAGAAAGCAAACAATTAGCGGATACCTTCCCAGACGAGAAAAGGGAGAGTGTTTCTTTAAATGATTGGTACCAGGGCGATGGTGTTCAAACACCCACTTCTGGGAATTCCCAGCGAAAAGGGGGGCCGGTCTCCACCAACCCCTCAGCGTAGCCCTCACCCCCAGCACCCATCAGCTTTTTAGCACTTCACTCTTAAATATAAGTGGATATATAAAGACTACCAAATATTTCAGCAAAGCGTCTCAAATAAAAGACAGAGACTAAAACCAAGAGAAAGGGAAATACACACAAAACACAAACATTACAAGAAGCACAAGAAAAAGTTTTTAAAAATATATGTAAAAACTTCAAAGAGATTAAAAGTACACTCTACATGAAATAAGAATAGAATGTTATGGGCCAGAGATTTAGTTCAGTGGTTCCAGCACCTGCCTCGCAAGCGCAAGGTCCCTGGTCCGATCCTGGCAACCACACACAACACCACCTGGCGTGGTGACTCACGCCCACCAGCAATCAGTACCACATACCACAGTGCCGGGCATGGGGCCTCACACCTGCAATCCCAGCACTCGGGGGGCAGAGACAGGAGGATTGCTGAGTTCGAGGCTTGCCTGGGCTACATAGTGAGCTGAAGGCCAGCCTGAGCTACAAAGTGAGACCCTGTCTCAAAAAAAAAAAAAAAATAGAATGTTATCAAATGAATGCCCAAAATAAGAAAATGCTCTTGGAAATTAAAAAAAAAACTGAGATCCCAAAAGATTGGGAGATAAAATTAAGAAAAATCATCCAGGGCCGGAGGGTTAGCTCAGTGGTTCCGGCGCCTGCCTCGCAAGCGTAAGGACCTGAGTTCGATCCCCGGTTACCACATATAATGCTGGGCGTGGTGGCTCACGCCTGTAATCCCAGCACTCGGGAGGCAGAGACGGGAGGATTGCTGAGTTCGCGGCGGCTTGCCTGGGCACCATAGTGAGCTCAGGGC